>JAIUZE010075068.1:0-56153 GCA_022085475.1 Heliosperma pusillum | reverse complement strand
TTTGTTTGGAGCTTTTTCAGCTGACCGCAGCGCCATTAAGAGTAAACACGAATCCAGACTGAGACTTCGAGTCATCTCGATCCGTTTGGAAGCTAGCATCTGCGTAACCGGTTGCGCATAGCTCAGTGTCACCTCCATAAGTCAATACCCAATCCTTAGTCCTCCGTAGGTACGTAAGGATATTCTTAACAGCTATCCAGTGTGTTTCACCTGGATTGCCTTGGTAACGACTTGTCATACTCAATGCATATGCCACGTCTGGACGTGTGCATATCATGGCATACATTATCGATCCTATAGCTGATGCATAAGGAATCCGACTCATGCCTCTGCGCCTCACGACCTTTCCGATTTCTTGGTAGTGTCCAATGAGCTTTACTCAACTGCATCCCAGAAATCATTGGAAGGTTCCCCTTCTTGGAGTTGGTCATGCTGAACCTCTCAAGAATCTTATCTATATAAGACTCCTTACTGAGGGATAACATCCGTCGTGATCTATCTCTGTAGATACGGATCCCCAAAATTCTTTGTGCCTTGCCCAGATCTTTCATCTGGAAATGGTTCTTTAACCAAACTTTTACCGAAGTTAAGAGAGGTATGTCATTCCCAATCAAGAGTATGTCATCAACATACAATATTAGGAAGACAATCTTGGTCCCACTCGACTTGATATATAAGCATGGTTCCTCGACCGATCGAGTAAATCCATTCTCTTTTATCACTTGGTCGAAACGATGATTCCAACTCTGAGAAGCTTGCTTAAGTCCATAAATGGAACGCTTAAGCTTGCATGCCTTCTTAGGATTTTTAGGATCAATGAAACCTTCGGGTTGTACCATGTACAACTCCTCCTCCAAATAACTGTTTAAGAAGGCGGTTTTCACATCCATTTGCCAAATTTCATAGTCATGAAATGCGGCAATCGCTAAGATTATCCGAATGGAACGCAACATAACTACTGGTGCAAAAATTTCATCATAGTGCAATCCTTGCACTTGAGTGAAACCCTTTGCCACTAGTCGTGCCTTGTATGTATCTGGTTGTCCTTCTACAGAATGCTTTATCTTATAAAGCCATTTGCACTGAAGAGGTCGTACCTTATCAGACAAATCAACAAGATCCCATACGTCATTCTCATACATGGAGTCCATCTCAGATTGCATGACTTCAAGCCATAACTTAGAGTCGGAACAGGTCATGGCACCTTTATAGGTAGCGGGTTCGTTACTCTCTAGGAGCAAAATGTCATCTCTATCATTCTCCTCGACCATACCAATGTATCTGTCTGGAGGAATGGAGACTGTACCCGACCTTCTAGGTTCCTGAGGAATATTAACCGTAGCAAAAGTTGAAGGAACATCTTCCTCCATCGGTTGCTCGGTTGTTGGTTCTTGAATCCCTGATAGATCGAAGGTTCTATTACTTGACTTGTTCTCGAGAAACTCTTTCTCTAAGAACTTCGCACTAGCCGCAACAAAAACTCGATGTTCGGTAGGCGAATAGAAGTAATGACCAAACATTCCTTTTGGATAACCAATAAAGTATGTCTTGACCGATCGCGGGCCGAGCTTATCCTCGTGTCTCCACTTGACATAAGCCTCGCAACCCCAAACCCGAATAAAGGACAAGTTAGGGACCGTTCCCTTCCATATCTCATATGGAGTCTTGTCTACAGCTTTAGACGGACTTTGGTTAAGTATAAGAGCAGCTGACAAAAGAGCAAAACCCCATAGTGAATCAGGTACTACCGTGTGACTCATCATGGATCGAACCATATCAAGTAATGTTCGATTTCTCCGTTCGGACACACCATTTAATTGAGGTGTTCCAGGTGGAGTTAACTGTAATACTATGCCACAGTCTTTAAGGTGTTGATCAAACTCATTTGAAAGATATTCTCCACCACGATCTGATCGAAGTGCTTTAATCTTTCTTCCCAGTTGGTTCTCAACCTTATTCTGGAATTCCTTGAACTTTTCAAAGGACTCACTTTTATGCTTCATTAAGTAGACATATCCGTATCTACTCAAATCATCCGTGAAAGTGATAAAATATCTATAGCCGTCTCTTGCGTTGATTGACATAGGTCCACATACATCAGTATGTATGAGTCCTAATAGGTCATTAGCACGCATTCCAACACCTTTGAAGGAAATTCGAGTCATTTTGCCGATAAGACATGATTCACACGTGCCAAATGATTCGTAATCAAATGGGGAGATAGTCCCATTCTCAATGAGCTTCTTTACACGTTTTTCATTTATGTGTCCCATACGACAGTGCCATAGATAAGTTTGATCTTTGTCACCAACCTTTACTTTCTTATTATTCACATGTAATATGTCTGTGGTTTGATCTAAGATATAAATGCCATTCATGGAAACTGCTTTGCCATAAACCATTTCATTCAAAGAGAAAATACAGCTATTGTCTTTAATTGAAAATGAAAAACCGTCTTTATCAAGCACGGAAACAGAAATAATGTTCTTAGATAAACTGGGTACATAGTAACAGTTATATAAATACAACTCAAATCCACTCGGCAGTTGGATTACATATGTTCCCATTGAGACTGCAGCAACTCTTGCTCCATTCCCGACTCCCAGGTCCACATCACCCTTTGCGAGAGGTGTGATGTTTTTTAGGCCCTGCGAATGATTACACAGATGAGAACCACAACCTGTATCAAGTACCCAAGTTCCGAAACTTGCATGGTTAATCTCAATCATATGAATATAAGATGACATACCAACAGAAGTGACGCGGCCTGCTTTTATGTCCTCACGGTACATGGGACAGTTCCTCCTCCAATGCCCAGTCTTGTGGCAATGGTGGCACTCAATGTCACTGTCCTTGCTCTTTGCCTTGCCTTGTGAGCTACTAGTCTCACCAGGCCCACTTTTACCCTTTCCTTACTTCTTAAACTTTGGCTTCCCTACAGTTAGGTCACCGTGAGCCTTGCCCTTACCTTTGTTCTTGTTGGAAATCATGAGAACATCTTGCTTCATGCTCCCACTCAATTTCAGATCCTTCTCGGTCTGTAAGAGAAGTGAGTGTAGCTCATGAGGACTTTTCCTCATGTCATTCATGTAGTAATTTGCCCTGAAAAGGGAAAAACCATCATGAAGTGAATGAAGCATACGGTCAATGACTATGCTCTCACTGATTTTGCAATCAAGTGCCTCCATTTTCTCGACATTCTCTATCATATCAAGAATGTGTGGGCTAACCGGTTAGCTCTTCTGGAGTTTCGCCTCAAAGAAGCGACAGGTATGCTCATAAGTAACGATTCTCGGTGCTTTTGAGAATTTGTTAGTGAGCGTGGTGAAAATCTTATTTGCATCTTGGGCAATGAAGCGTCTTTGCAAATTGGTTTCCATTGCAAAGATGAGTACGTTCTTTATCGCACCCGCTTCCATAACGAAGTCACTACAAGCAAATGACTCGTTAGCTCTCGCATTGGGGCCTGGGTTTGGCGGTATTGGCTCAGTCAAGTACTTGAGCTTGCCGTCAGCAATGGCAGCATTCCGTAATGCCGCCTCCCAGTACGCAAAGTTGGACCCGTCATTCTTCAGTCGCATAGGCTGATTCATGTGGTCCATGAAAGTTTTAAGCCAGGACTCGCGTGCGAGTGTGGCACTTGGCATAGGGACATCATTATGGCCAGCCATTTGTTATAAGCAGTATTATCAATATAAAACGAATTCTACACTGCGAAAAAGAAGAAAAACATAATAAGCATACTCATCGATATGAATTAAGTCTAGTGCAAAACTTGTTTAATGCGAAGACTCAAGCATTTAAACAATTGACCTCCCTAAAGAATTATATAAATGATCCCAAGACTCAGTTATCTATAAATTGATAAGCCAACCTCTTGGCTAATTCTACCTTTAGAATTCTTGGTTGATAAATTTCTATATTTAGTCCATCATAATCACGAGAAACTCTTCGGATTATAATGTTGAGGTAAAATAAGTCAACACATACTACTTACCCAACGTAGAAGGGGTCATATGGAGAGTAAGGTCCTATATGCCTACCGACGAAGAAGGGATTCATAGTAGTTTGGCCTATAAAGACTAGTCTCAATTTTTAGGTTTTAGAGGATGATCCCATAAACTTTATTTTAATTCATTTTAAGTGAACGAATATCTAGCATGCGAGAATTAATAAACTAAGATGATGGCTTAAAATTCGTGTGACATCTTTATGTCCATGATAACTAACATCCAAACTATATGAGTCAATTTTCATGCATTATAGTAGGTGGTTTGGTTTAGGCGGAATATGATGAACTAACTATCATGTGAACAAATGCAACAAGAACGAAAAATACGTAAAATTACAAAGTCCTAGTGTGGCCTATCTACCAAAATGAACGAAATACAACTTTGGAATCCATCCATAATTGGACCCGAAAAGCTTGTCTTGATGTTCCATCTTGGTCCATGTAGCGGGAGTGAGCAATCCGATCTCCATCTTTAGTCTTCTCAAATTACATTTAATAAATTAAAAAATATAAACCTATTTACATTCTAATTTAAAAACATGATTTCAGAGAAAACAAAAGGAGATTCGAGATCTCAAAATTACATCAAGATCATGTTTCCATCATTACGAAAACATAATCAACTAAGGCCACACTAGGTAATACAAATTACAACTAATTGCAAAAATACGTAAATAAACCATTCAACAAATCATTCAACAAAATAAAATGCATCAACAATAAATTAGTCATTCAAGACATAATTCCATAATTACGACGGCGTGGTATTAAGGACTTCACATGGACATTTCGACTCTTGCATGATCTTTAAATGACATTGGACTTCTCACGGGACAACACTCACACTCATGAAATGAACATGGCAAATATATGTGAATGTGACACTCTCCTATCTACGACTCAAGAGAATGCGCCCGCAATCTAGTATGGTAAACATTCCTAATCAATAAGACAATGCTAATCATGATCATAATGCATAAGAAAAGAAGCCAATAATACAAAGAAGTAGGCTAGGGGAAATGGGTAAGAAGGTGGACAAATGAATTTGGTCATGTGGAGCTAATGTCAAGCTAGTGACAACCAAATGTGTAAGAATGCTTATTCCAAACCTTAACCCTTCCCAAATGACAAGAACTAGAGCCAAAAGCAGCATATTGACTCTTTTAACATTATAAGACACATGTATACTTTCCAAAATCAAATACTTCATAAAACATGGAAGCAACTCATTATTCTTCTCTTTTTTTTTTTTTTTTTTTTTTTTTTTTATCATTTTTCTCTTTTTTTCTCATGCTTCTTTCTTTTCTTTCCTTCATCATTTTACATCTTTCATTTTTTTTCAAATCGTTTTTTTTTCTTTAAAGCCAATATCCACCAAGATACGGGAATCAGCAATCCCGCAACGACAAGCTTACAATAGTGACAAATTCTAGCAAATCCCAAAAATAAAAGCACCCCAGCACAAGTAGCAAGTCACTAGCTTAACAAAGGTAGGCAATGTTATATGTAGCTAGGAAATGGGTAATTTGTGGGCAATTTATATAAGCAAGCAAGTGAATGGCTTCTAATGAAATCATGATAGCAAAACTCATATAAAATGGAACAAAGACCATACTTGTGCGTCTAGATGTAACGCACACCAAGAGGAGAAACTACACACACCTAGATAAGACCGAGTATATATGCACCGGCCATTGGAGGGTCTACCTTACCATATAAGTAGCTTACCAATATCAAGATCAAGTCTATTTTGTCCAGAAATCCATCGCTCACCCACTATGTCAAGACATCCCCATGAATGCAAAATCCCGACAATAAAGCATGATTCATTAGCTTAAAAGAACTACAATAAAGGAAATGCAAGGAGGCATTATGCAAAAGACACATGGGTGGACACAACATCAAACTTTCACTTTCAATTTTCAAATTTTTAGATTAGATTTCTCATAACTAAACTCACTAAATCCCTCCCCCAAGCTAGAACACACATTGTCCTCAATGTGTGACACAAAGATGGACAAACAAAAACCAACAAGGGGAGATGGGAGGACACATGCGGAAATAAAGGAAAGAAAGAAAGCATACTAAAGTGTAGAAGCCTCCCCCAAGCTAACTTGAAAACGGGGTAGTCCAATCCAAGTAGCAAAGTACCTGCAAACGACAAGCTACTACAAACTAAAGCAAACTAAATGTCTAAATGTTTAACTATTACAACCAAATTGAAATTGCAATTGTCCAAAACCTGTAGATTGACAAAAACTAATTTATTCTAATGAGTATCCTTTGTCCTCTAAAAAGCATGTCAACGCCCTTAGTAGTTGATCATATTCCTGCGCATGAGCAATACAAAAGCAAATGTAAGCAATTGATAAGATATAAGCATGAAAGATCAAAGGTAAGGAAGGATAAATCTTATCAAAATGCGCATTAGAGATTTCAAAGAGAGCCACTGTACTACTCCACTCGTTAGCAAGAGATGGAGCACCATGCTTAAGACCATAAAATAAACCGTTAGTGCACAAATTATCATTATAAATGGTCTCAAATTGGTGGTATGAAAACTCAAGGTGGTAGGACTCTTTAAAAATTGGGGGTTCATCCCACTTAACCTCTAACTTAGTAGCACTAAGTCTTCCGTCAACCTTAAATGGATCAACTATATCCCATGTAAAAGGATTTTCAAATGTTTCAAATGACTCGGGAAAAACCTCATCCCTTTTATTGCAAACGGGCCCAACATCATCCATGGTAAGTGTGTCATCTACTACAAGGTCAATGTCATCAACATGAGTCGCTAAATTTGCAATTAGAATGATACTAGGGGGACTTTCAAGAGAGAAAGTAGGACCATCATCATCGTCATCCAATAGTTGAAAATGATTAGGGAGAAAAGACTCACATTGGGAGGGTGGAAGAGCACGAGTATTGATCGATCGCGCCATTTCTTCAAGCATTTGTTGATTATAAGCAAGAATCGCATAGCATTCCTCTTCGAAACCCGGCGAGGAAGGTTGTTGGCATGCTACCTCTTGACATTGGGAAGCCATGAAATTCAAGAAATTCCAAAGCTCCTCCCCTCGTTTGTAGTAGACACTACCACAACTCATGTAAAGAGCCAATTCTCGTGTATCAAAATCCATGCTATCAAGTAGAACTTGACCCATGTAATCCCAATCAATGACTTGTCCGAGGGACATGAGATGATCACCATATTTATAAAACCGGTTAAGATAGTCATGAAAAGGCTCATCCTTGTGTTGTGGGTATCGGAATCCATAGTTATTCATTATGTAAGGCCAAAATTAGATAGTTTCAATACCTGAAAAAGGAACTAAAACTACAAGAAAACCGTGAGAATGGTCTCAAGGAACAAGTGTTCCTCGAGACAAAATAAAACAAGATAAAACTCAACAACTAATAGCAAACAAAACCGTGCTCCCCGGCAACGGCGCCAAAATTTGATAGGCTATCGCACACCTAATCACAGATAAATACCCTAAGACACAAATGAATGTAGTAATAGGGGTCGAACACAAGGAGACGGGAGTTGCTATACAAGTTGTTATGGGGTGAATTCTATCAACGTCGGTTATCGATTGGTTTGTGGGTTTATGAAACAACAATAATAATAAAGGAAGAGTCTAGGGAGGTCGGGTCACACATGCAAATTATGTAAATGCTCAAGTCAAACTAGGAAATTGATAATAACAATAATTGTTTAGGCTAAAGACACCCACCTCTCGATATTAGTGTCAGCCATAGATCGGGTCCTAACAAACTCTCGCTATGGCTAGGTCGATCTACTAACACATGCTTAGTCTAATTCAATTCCGTGCCTCTCGACTTATAGAAAGAATTAACGAATTTAATCAAGGATTGTGATCAATAATCAAAGACTAACAATACAATGCAAGCATGTGATAGGAACAACTATTTGATATCATAACATCTCATTTCAACAATAGCAAATATTATTTATGCATGGCTTCCCTAATTCCCTAGACAAAGTAACTATTCTTTCATAATGATAACTAATCTAATAACAAATGATAAAGTAAACATGATAACTAACTAATAATGGAAATGACAAAGGAAATAACAAAACAATACAAAAAATAGAATTACCTCAACAAAGGAAATGAAACTTGAAATTGAAAAACACAATGAAACCAAATAAATTGCAAATGAACTTGTAATATAATTTGAAATACTTAAAGAAATTATTTGTAACAACTAATGGAAACTAAACTATTCAACCCCTAATCTAATGACTAATGATGTTGTGTAAAAGAGTGTTTTTTAGAGTGTATAATGATGTACAAGATGATGAGAAAGATGTCTCTAAGTGTCGAGGTCCCTCTCCTTTATAGAGGGAGAGGGACTTGAAACGTATGCATTCAGAGAGCCCAAACCCCGATCGGGGAATGGAAACCCCGGTCGGGGTTTCAGTAATCCAGGAACAATTGCTTAATTGCTCAATTAAATGCTTGAGAATCCTAAGCTATGCCTTTAAGCTCCTTAATTCTCCGGTTAATTGCGTACTCTTGGCATCCCATGAGCATCAAAAGGAGCATCCTATGTTAAGTTGTGGACTCCTTGCATTGGGCTTCATTTTTGGTTTCTCATTTGCATAACAAACCATTTTACAAATCCTCATGATTGGGCTCATCATTTTGCACACTATCCTTCCATGGTCCATCTTGCTTCCATTTTAGCTTAGTGAACTTTGATGCTTGCTAATATGCTAGAAAAAAGCCTCTAAATGCTTAGATTGCTACAAAATGTAACAAACACAAGCAATACACCTAGAACACGTAATTATCTCACAAATATACTAAACAAAGTATAATAATCAAATAAACCGAGCTAAACTAGGGAGTTAAACTATATATAAAATGGACTCATCAACCTCCCCCAAGCTAAACCCTTGCTTGTCCTCAAGCAAGCACACAAGATAATGTATGACAAGGACAGGGGTGCAAGCAATAATCAATCCATCCAAATGTGATTCCCGACTAGTAGTTTTAAAGTACAATGGATCAAATCCCGAAACAACTTGGGCATTGGGAAAATGCAATACATGAATGAGACTTACACGACATCGTGGTATTAAGGACTTCACATGGACATTTCGACTCTTGCATGATCTTTAAATGACATTGGACTTCTCACGGGATAACACTCACACTCATGAAATGAATATGGAAAATATATGTGAATGACACTCTCCTATCTACGACTCAAGAGAATGCGCCCGCAATCTAGTATGGTAAACATTCCAAATCCCACATGACAATGCTAAATAAGAATGCACACAAAGAAGCCAAGAGAAGAGACAAAAGAGGCTAGGGGTAATGGTTAGAAGGTGGACAAACAAGTTTGTATATGTGGAGTTAAAGGTCAAGCTAACAACCATCCAAATAATCAAAGAGTGCTCAAATAACCCAACACCAATCCCATAGAAATAGCCCATGAAACCAAAGCAGCATATGGCTCAAATTAATACTTGTACAACACAAAAATGAACTTCCCAACTCAACTACTTCATACATATGGAAGTATCATTTTCATCTCTTTTTCTTCTTTCTACTATTCTTTTCATCTTTTTTTTTTTCATTTTTTCAAGTTTCTTTCTTTTCCTTTTGTATCATTTCTTTTCACTTTTTTTCTTTCTTCATTTTCCAAAACCATAACGGGAATTATTAATCCCGTCAACTTCACATCATCAACAATATTATAATATAAGACAAATCCCATGACAAGAGCACCCTAAACTCACCAAGATGGTTACTAGCTCAACAAGGTAGGCAATTTGGAATGTAGCTAGAAACAAACATGAGGTAGCATATAGTGAGAAAAGGCTCAATGTGGGTGATGCATGTGAGAAATCATAACAACAAGGCTTCATGTGCAAACTACCATAGCATGTCTAAGAAGAAGGAACAAATGCCATACTTGTGCGTTTAGATGTAACGCACACCAAGAGGAGAAACTACATACACCTAGATGAGGCCGGGTATATATGCACCGGCCATTGGAGGGTCTACCTTACAATATATGTAGCTTACCAATGTCAAGATCAAGTCTATTTTGTCCTAAAATCCACCCCTCACCCACTATGTCAAGACATCCCCATGAATGCAAAATCCCGACAATAAAGCATGATTCATTAGCTTAAAAGAACTACAATATAGGAAATGCAAGGAGGAATGACATTATGCAAAGACAAATGGGTGGACACAACATCAAACTTTTACTTTCAATTTTCAAATTTTTAGATTAGATTTCTCATAACTAGACTCACTAAATCCCTCCCTCAAGCTAGAACACACATTGTCCTCAATGTGTGACACAAAGATGGACAAATTAAACAAAAACCAACAAGGGGAGATGGGATGCCACATGCGGAAATAAAGGAAGGAAAGAAAGCATACTAAAGTGTAGAAGCCTTCCCCAAGCTAGCTTGAAAACGGGGTAGTCCAATCCAAGTAGCAAAGTACCTGCAAAAGACAAGCTACTACAAACTAAAGCAAACTAAATGTCTAAATGTCTAACTATTACAACCAAATTGAAATTGCAATTGTCCAAAAACTGTAAATTGACAAAAACTAATTTATTCTAATGAGTATCCTTTGTCCTCTAAAAAACATGTCAACGCTCTTAGAAGATGATCATATTCCTGCGCATGAGCAATACACAAGCATATGTAAGCAATTGATAAGATATAAGCATGAAAGATCAAAGGTACGGAAGGATAAATCTTATCAAAATGTGCATTAGAGATTTCAAAGAGAACCACCGTACTACTCCACTCGTCAGCAAGAGATGGAGCATCATGCTTAAGACCATAAAATAAACCGTTAGTGCTTAAGTTATCATTATAATAAATGGTCTCAAATTGGTGGTATGAAAACTCAAGGTGGTAGGACTCATCAAAAATTAGGGGTTCATCCCACTTAACCTCTAAATTAGTAGCACTAAGTCCCCCATCAACTTTAAATGAATCAACTATATCCCAAGTAAAAGGATTTGCAAGGGTTTCAAATGAGTCGGGCAAAACCTCATCATTTTTATTACAAACGGGCCCAACATCATCCATGGTAAGTGTGTCATCTACTACAAGGTCAATGTCATCAACATGAGTCTCTAAATGGTCAATTGGAATGATACTAGGGGGACTTTCAAGAGAGAAAGTAGGACCATCATCCTCGTCATCCAATAGTTCAAAATGATTAGGGAGAAAATACTCACAGTGGGAGGGTGGAAGAGCACAAGTAGTGATCGATTGCGCCATTTCTTCAAGCATTTGTTGGCAACGAACCAAACGCGCATGGCGTTCCTCTTCACGCTGGGCTAGCATTTGTTGCATTTGTTGACAACAAGCAAGAATCGCATAACATTCCTCTTCGAAACCCGGCGAGGAAGGTTGTTGGCAAGCTACCTCTTGACATTGGGAAGCCATGAAATTCAAGAAAATCCAAAGCTCCTCCCCTCTCTTGTAGTAGACACTACCACAACTCTTGTAAAGAGCCAATTCCCGTGTCTCAAAATCCATGCTATCAAGTAGAACTTGACCCATGTAATCCCAATCAATGACTTGTCCTAGGGACATGAGATGATCATCATAGTTATAAAACTGGTTAAGATAGTCATGAAAAGGCTCATCCTTGTGTTGTGGGTATCGGAATCCATAGTTATTCATTATGTAAGGCCAAAATTAGATAGTTTCAATACCTGAAAAAGGAACTAAAACTACAAGGAAACCGTGAGAATGGTCTCAAGGAACAAGTGTTCCTCGAGACAAAAGAAAATAAGATAAAATTCAACAACTAATAGCAAACAAAACCGTGCTCCCCGGCAACGGCGCCAAAATTTGATAGGCTATCGCACACCTAATCAAAGATAAATACCCTAGACACAAATGAATGTAGTAATAGGGGTCGAACACAAGGAGACGGGAGTTGCTATACAAGTTTTTATGGGGTGAATTCTATCAAAGTCGGTTATCGATTGATTTTGTTGGGTTTATGAAACAACAATAATAATAAAGGAAGAGTCTAGGGAGGTCGGGTCGCAACATGCAAATTATGTAAATGCTCAAGTCAAACTAGGAAATTGATGATAACGATAATTGTTTAGGCTAAAGAAACCCACCTCTCGATATTAGTGTCCACCATAGATCGGGTCCTAACGAACTCTCGCTATGGCTAGGTCGATCGACTAACACATGCTTAGTCTAATTCAATTCCGTGCCTCTCGACTTATCAAAAAATAATTAACGAATTTAATCAAGTATTGTGATCAATAATCAAAGTCTAACAATACAATGTAAGCATGTGATAGGAACAACTATTTGATATCATAACATTTCATTTCAACAATAGCAAATATTATTTATGCATGGCTTCCCTAATTCCCTAAACAAAATAACTATTCTTGCATAATGATAACTAATCTAATAACAAATGATAAAGTAAACATGATAACTAACTAATAATGGAAATGACAAAGGAAATAACAAAACAATACAAAAAATAGAATTACCTCAACAAAGGAAATGAAACTTGAAATTGAAGAACACAATTGAACCAAATAAATTGCAAATGAACTTGTAATATAATTTGAAATAATTAAAAGGAATTATTTGTTACAACTAATGGAAACTAAATTATTCAAAATCTAATCTAATGACTAATGATGTTGTTTAAAAGAGTGTTTTTTAGAGTGTATAATGATGTACAAGATGATGAGAAAGATGTCTCTAAGTGTCGAGGTCCTTCTCCTTTATATAGGGAGAGGGACTTGAAACGTATGCATTCACAGAGCCTAAACCCCGATCGGGGAATGGAAACCCCGATCGGGGTTTCAGTAATCCAGGAACAATTGCTTAATTGCTCAATTAAATGCTTGAGAATCTTAAGCTATGCCTATAAGCTCCTTAATTCTCCGGTTAATTGCATACTCTTGGCATCCCATGAGCATCCAAAAGAGCATCCTATGTTAAGTTGTGGACTCCTTGCATTGGGATTCATTTTTGGTTTCTCATTTGCATATCAAACCATTTTATAAATCCTCATGATTGGGCTCGTCATTTTCTACACTATCCTTCCATGGTCCATCTTGCTTTCATTTTAGCTTAGTGAACTTTGATGCTTGCTAATGTGCTAGGAAAAAGCCTCTAAATGCTTAGATTACTACAAAATGTAACAAACACAAGCAATACACCTAGAACACGTAATTAGCTCACAAATATACTAAACAAAGTATAATAATCAAATAAACCGAGCTAAACTAGGGAGTTAAACTATATATAAAATGGACTTATCACCCCCTCCCCCAAATTCATTTGTAACAATGATCAAAACCCTTTAGCTTTTCCTTGTTCATCATTCTCTCTCACAAAACCTTTTCAAATCCTCTTTGCTTGCCAAAAGTTAAGACCATCTATCATAATTTTTTCAAGATCATCCTTCAACAATATATTCATTCTCCAATTTTCTTGCATCTACATGTATGGTATTAAGGCTCAATTTCTTTTAGCCCTTATTTCAAGTTCTCATTTTTCATAATTTTGTACTCAATTTTGAACTTATTTCTTGTTATAATATGTAAAGCTCAGTCCTTTTTCATCAAAAAATACCGAGCTTTTGTGTTTATTAGTTATATTCATACTAGTTTCTAAGTTGAGTAATTTTTTTATATCAAAAAGTATCGGACTCTTGAATCTTGCTTGTTAATTCACAGAATGGAGAATGTTGTATTGAAAATGATTTTTGGAAGGCACTATGTCGATGTTAATGTTGAAGATACTGATAAATGCTTGATCATTGATGTGATAAATGATTTGTTTGACGGGGCTGAGAAAAAAGGAATTCCTTTGCCACAAAATCCTTCTCTGGAATATTGTTACATGATGCTATTTTGTCCTTTAAAAGATAATAAAGATTTGTTAGAGATGTTTAGTAGGTTAGCTGGGAATAAAATTATCAATATATGGGTTGGGTGTGATGACACATCGTCTAGTGCACTTCTTATGGCGATGAGAGTTAGGGCAAGTAACCATGAGTCTTTTGATGCTGCAAATATAAATAATGGAAAGAAAATTAGTGGAGAAAATGTGGAGAAAAATGATTATTCGAGTGTGTTTAATGCTTCATTTAGATCAAAATTAGCTATTAAGAGGCCAACATTTACTTTGAAAACCAACCCCCCTGAAAAGCAACCTACTAAAATTACTTCACAAGAGCTTGTTATTGTTCATAATCCTTCACAAAAAGTTGTCAAGACTACTGTTAAAAGAAAGGGAATATTTACTCCAAAAACTCAAGAGCTAATTACTGTGAATGAAGGTGGTGGTAGTACAAGGGTTAGAAGAGGCGTGGCGTTGACCTATGACGGTGGTGATGAAAGTTCTAACAGTGATAATTCTTATTTACTATTGGATGTTGAGGGAGTTGATGATGATGAACCTTTGACTGATTTAGAGATTGAGGACAACATGGTCCTTTCCACTTTGGAATATAATGATGATGGTTATGTTCCAAATAAAAGAGAATGAGTGGGTATATGATGAATGTGGGTTGATGCGTGTATTTTATATAGACTTTCTAATCCATTTATTGCACACATTTCTATGTCATTTAGGTGATGTTATATCGCCATATGCCCCTATTTGGCTATTTTTTACTTTCATTACTATTTTGTAGGTACAAGCTGCGTAGTAGCGGAAACCGAGCCAAAATAGTCCACTTTGCATGCATTTAGGAGAATGGAAGGAACGGAACAGAAGCACTTGCATGGGAAAGCGTGAAACCGCTCGCATTCAAGTCCAAGCCGTGTCCAACACTGCACGATAGGCCAAAAGACCTCGATCGATTATATTTTTGGTCGATCGAGGAGAGTTGAAGTGAAGAGTTGCTCGATCGAGCTGTCCTGTGCTTGATCGAGTGGTTGCTGCTGAAAAGTTGCTCGATCGAGTAGAATTGTTACTCGATCGAGTGATTTCCTAGAATAAAGTCCTCGATCGAGTGGTTATTTCCCTCGATCGAGTAGAATCTATCATGGGCCTTAAGTCCATAGCTTAATTAGGGTTAGAGTCGTGTTATGCCTATTTAAGACTCTTAATTGTCGTCATTAGAATTATTCAGAATCATTAGGATTCTGAACCCTTAGGGTTCGGAATTATTAGCATTAATCTTTCATTAGTTTCTGAACTTTATCTTTGGTTTACATTCGGGTTTATCGACGTAGGATTTGTTCTTTACGCCGGATTTGCTAAGATTGTAAACTCCTTTCCTCTTTTCTCTCCTTTACTATTTTAGTCTTAATCACTGTTTGCTTTTCCTAATTACTGTTGTGTTGTTATTATTTATGCTTGTTAATTACGGTTTTATTATGTCTTATGTCATATATTTAATCGTCTTTGTTAGCATCGTTCATAACATGAGTAGCTAATTCTCTTGTATGTTGGGATGAGGGAAACTGTAGTAGAGGCATGTTAGGATAGATTATTTTAGTTAGTCTTGAAATGAGAATCAGTTTAAGCAATTTAATTGAGGTTTAGTCGAATGAGTGCACGCATGAGACTAGGCTAGGTAGTTAACCCCGACCTGGATCGAGAGATTGGAAGGGAAGGCTTGCTTAGAATTGATAGGTGACTCCTAAGAGGACGAGAGTTAATTAGGAAAATCCCTAGGGCGGTTTGAGACCGAGAGGAGAAAACCATTGCTCTTCTCATTAAAAGATTGACTGACTTAGTTGACCCGTAGATGCCGATACTTCAGTAGACCGACTCCTAGCATATTCTCTCTCTATCTTTATTTCTCTTCCTTTAATCTTTTTAGTTTAGTCAAAACCAATTTCCAAAACCCATAGATTGTTACTAGCAGATTTAGATTTCAGTTAATTAGTTTCCTCCCTGTGGAGATCGACCCTACTTCCGCTATCTTCTTAGTTAGTAGACTTAGGTTTTATTTTTGGTGTATAACGACCACATCAAATTTTGGCGCCGTTGCCGGGGAGGCAATTTAATTTTCTGTTATTTATTTTTGTCTCGTCTTAAGGAATTTCTAATTCCTTAAGACCGTTCTTATCTTTTCTCTCTAGTTGTGTATGCGCAGGTAGAGAAGGATAGATAAGACTCTTCAGGAGGAAGACTTGAGTACTCCTGATTCCGTCTTCGACAGTTTTATTTTCATGGAAGATTCGACTGTTGAGACTACCGTGACAGCGAAGATGCCTAACATTGTTAGTCACTCCAAGCCCACCGCTGCGCGTATACCCCAGGGATTGTGGAAAAAGAAGTCAGATATTACCACAGCTGAGGGCACTTCCGCAAGTCAAAGGCCTGACAGTGGCCTTGTCACGAAGCTATTTGGTTACTAGCCGGGTTTGCAACCCCGTGCAATTTGTAAAAACAGTTTATTGCGTTTTAATTAGACATTTAGACTATTACGTGATAATCCGTAGCTTAGACAAACAATTTATTTTTCCTGCTAGACAATTTTTGGTATTTTTTGGTATCCGTTGGCATCGGTTTTGCAGGAGAAGAAGCGGAAAACAATTGCTCAAAACCGAAAGCTGTGCATTTGCGAAAGTGCTCGATCGAGCAAAACAGAGTTACTCGATCGAGCGGTTATGTCTGACGATGTGCTCGATCGAGTTAGAATTTCTACTCGATCGACCCCCAGTTTGATGCTGGTTTGGGGAAGCTTTGTTTTGTGAGTTTTTCTGTTCCTTGTTTTTCCATTCTTTGTATATTTCATTCCTTAGGAACATGAATTAGGTTGTTTTTTCCCTTTCCCTTATATGCTCTTGTGCTATAGCCAATGAGGACATTGTCTGTTTTGGTTTGGGGAAGTGTTTTACATCCTTTTGCGTCTGCATTTGCATTTGTATTGCATTCACGTTTACAATTCATGTTAATTAGAAAGAATTTGAAAAAATTAAAAATATCACGTTTATTTTTTAATATAGTTGAGTCGGATTGGAGTCTTGTTTATGATGAAATTGCACTACAAGTCTACTTTATGCTATTCTTTGCACCTTTCTTGACTTACTTAGTAAAATCGAAATAGTGAACTATTAATTTTGTCTTGGAATTTAAATTTGATTATTAGACTTGACTCAACATTTTGGCAAACTACTTATATATTCTGAGTTTTAGAGCCTATAACTGGTGACATCCATGACCAGTTCATCTAGGAATGAGAGTAGTTACTCCCCACATCTCGTGTCATTTGCCTGTATATGAATTTTGATTTCTTATTGCCTGCACGCATTGGGTTTGTGGTCGGTATTACGTGTTTCAAGAATATTTGCATCTCCCTTTTCCTCATTTTACCCCATTAACTCCACATAAGCCATATCTGCTTGTTGCCCTTAACTACATCCCAAACTTAGCCTACCTTTGCCGAGCTACTTTAGTAGTCGAGGTATATTATACCATTGTGTCAGTTTTTGGCTCGTTTCATTGATTAGAGTGGGTATTTACGAGAAAAAGAAGTGAAGTGTTGATAGTGTCTCGATCGAGTAGTTTTCAGCTCGATCGAGCAGATTCTGTTATTTATTGCCTCGATCGAGTGACACATTCCACTCGATCGAGAGGTTTTCCCTCGATCAGCCAAAGAAAAAGAAAGAAAAAGAAAAGGGAAAAAAGAAAAGAAAGGAGAAAATGAAAAAAAATAATTGGCTGAAGTTTTGTTGTTTACACCTCCTGTGCTTATTATAATTTGTTGAGGTGTTTTATGGGATTTGTGTTGTATATGCCTAGATTTGTTAAGGCATCGAGCTTAATTTTGGTAGTTGGAAGAATGGAACGAGTTTTACTTCGGTCTTGTTAGGAACTAGCTTGGCTAATTACCCTCACATTTCCATTAATTGTTTTGCCCCTTCTTACCAATTAGCCTCACATATCCATATTTTTGCAAATGTTCGGCACGTGATTGTCCTTGAACGGTGGTATGCGTGTGTACGGTGCTTGAATCATCTTTCATATTAGTTAGCAATGCATGTTGTGTCGGTCGTAGTCTAGGTGAGTGACTATATTTTCTTCTCTCTTTCTTATACATATTTACTTACCATTTGCTTGTTGAGAGAAGAGTGACCCGTGAGAGTCCGAATTTGGTTGAGTCTTGCAAGGTCGAAAGTCTAATTTATTTCCAAGATTGTATAAATTCGTTCACTTTCGTATTAAGCTTTGTAGCGATTGAATGAGTGCATTGAACTGTTTAACATTGACTTGTAGCTAGCTCTGAGACTTACTCCATTCCCCTAGGTTTATTTTGTTCCATATAGCTGCATTTAGTTTGCTTGAGGACAAGCAAAGGTTTAGTTTGGGGAAGTTTGATGCGTGTATTTTATATAGACTTTCTAGTCCATTTATGCACGCATTTCTATGTCATTTAGGTGATGCTATGTCACCATATGCCCCTATTTGGCTACTTTGTACTTTCATTACTATTTTGTAGGTACAAGCTGCGTAGTAGCGGAAACCGAGCCAAAACAGTCCACTTTGCATGCATTTAGGAGAATGGAAGGAACGGAACAGAAGCTCTTGCATGGGAAAGCGTGAAACCGCTCGCATTCAAGTCCAAAGCCGTGTCCAACACTGCACGATAGGCCAAAAGACCTCGATCGATTATATATTTGGTCGATCGAGGAAAGTTGAAGTGAAGAGTTGCTCGATCGAGCTGTCCTGTGCTCGATCGAGTGGTTGCTGCTGAAAAGTTGCTCGATCGAGTAGAATTGTTACTCGATCGAGTGATTTCCTAGAATAAAGTCCTCGATTGAGTGGTTATTTCCCTCGATCGAGTAGAATCTATCATGGGCCTTAAGTCCATAGCTTAATTAGGGTTAGAGTCGTGTTATGCCTATTTAAGACTCTTAATTGTCGTCATTAGAATTATTCAGAATCATTAGGATTCTGAACCCTTAGGGTTCGGAATTATTAGCATTAATCTTTCATTAGTTTCTGAACTTTATCTTTGGTTTACATTCGGGTTTATCGATGTAGGATTTGTTCTTTACGCCGGATTTGCTAAGATTGTAAACTCCTTTCCTCTTTTCTCTCCTTTACTATTTTAGTCTTAATCACTGTTTGCTCTTCCTAATTACTGCTGTGTTGTTATTATTTATGCTTGTTAATTACGGTTTTATTATGTCTTATGTCATATATTTAATCGTCTTTGTTAGCATCGTTCATAACATGAGTAGCTAATTCTCTTGTATGTTGGGATGAGGGAAACTGTAGTAGAGGCATGTTAGGATAGATTATTTTAGTTAGTCGTGAGAATCAGTCTAAGCAATTTAATTGAGGTTTAGTCGAATGAGTGCACGCAGGAGACTAGGCTAGGTAGTTAACCCCGACCTGGATCGAGAGATTGGAAGGGAAGGCTTGCTTAGAATTGATAGGTGACTCCTAAGAGGACGAGAGTTAATTAGGAAAATCCCTAGGGCGGTTTGAGACCGAGAGGAGAAAACCATTGCTCTTCTCATTAAAAGATTGACTGACTTAGTTGACCCGTAGATGCCGATACTTCAGTAGACCGACTCCTAGCATATTCTCTCTCTATCTTTATTTCTCTTCCTTTAATCTTTTTAGTTTAGTCAAAACCAATTTCCAAAACCCATAGACTGTTACTAGCAGATTTAGATTTCAGTTAATTAGTTTCCTCCCTGTGGAGATCGACCCTACTTCCGCTATCTTCTTAGTTAGTAGACTTAGGTTTTATTTTTGGTGTATAACGACCACATCATGGGTATTCAAAGCAACTATATGACAATGGTGAGTTGTTTGACAACACAGAATTTGGCGCCATTAAATTAAGGCCTTGGATGATCTTTATGGATAAGAATCACTTCAAGGATGCTCTTAGAGATTTTTGCATTCAAGAGGGCTTTAATCTAATTGTATGTAAGGCTGATCATAAAAGTTAAACTGCTGAGTGTGCAACACTTAACTGTCAATGGAGGATTCATGCTAGTGCTCTCCCTGATGGAGTAACATGGGCGATCAAATTAATTAAGATGCCTGATCATGGATGTGCAGGAGTTAGGACAACCACCCTATGGCTAACTGTGTATGGGTAGCAAAAAAATTATGGGAGGATATACGAGCGAATACAAATATCTCTGCAAAGTCAATACAACAACTCTTAATGGAAAGGTATGGGCTGGAAATGGGAAAGTCGTCAGTGTATAAGATGAAAGACATTGCGATGATAGAAATAAATGGGGGACACGATGAGTCATATCTTATGATCCCACATTATTGTGAGATGGTGAAGATAACAAATCGTGGTAGTACGGCTATTTGTAGTTGGATTATCATGGACAACCCGCAAAGGACACACCAATTCAAAAGCTTGTTTATATCTTTTAATGCACAGTTTCAATATCTTTTAATGCACAGTTTCAGGATTTAATTAGAGGGTGTAGGAGTCTAATAGGTGTTGATGGTACTCACTTGAAAGGCAACCATGGAGGTGTCTTATTGTGTGCTGTGGCCCTTGATGGAAATAATGAACTATTTCCTATAGCAGTTGGGGTGGCCGAATCTGAAAACAAAGAGAGTTGGTCACACTTCTTTTGGCACTTAAAAAACACTCTTCAAGATAGCGATAGAAATGACTGGAAGATCATTTTAGATAGACAAAAGGTATTTGTAATATACATTGTTTTTCTTTATGGTAACGCTCCAATTTTTCTTCATTCTCTTACACTGATACTTGTAGGGTGTGGAACCCGCATTGGACCAAGTGTGGCCAGAGGCTTACAGAAGATTTTGCGCTCGCCATCTATGCAAAAAATTCAAGAGAGAATACCCTGGAGTGTTAATGCATAACTTATTTTGGAGAGTTGTAAATGCTACTTCGGAATTTTCATTTAAGAAAGCACTTGAAATGGTAGTCCAAAATGGAGGGAAAGGCTGTGCAAGATGGTTCCTTGACCTTGGAGACAGAGCAATGGGCAAAGCATAAGTTTGACCCGCGCATATCAAGTGATGAAAAAATATCTAATTTTGTGGAGAGCTTCAATAGCACTTTAGGAGTCCATAGATGAAATCCTGTTTTAAGTCGACTTGAAGGTATTTATTCCTGTTTTAATTTTTGTTTTTTTGTTTCAATAATTTATGTTAAATATAATTTACCTCTGATTTTTTATGTGCAAAACAGTTACAAGGAGAATTGCTATGGTGAGACATGCAACAAGACGATATATAGCCGAGTCATGGAATGATAAAGGAATATGTCCTAATATTTTGAACATGCTGAAGGTCCTCACGAAAGACTCAAGAGGATGTCTAGCAAATTTATCATAGAATGGAGAATATGAGGTACATGAAGGTCGATCTCGTCTGTTAGTATCTTTAAATGATCAAAGAACATGTACTTGCGGTCAATAGAAAATTAGTGGAATTCCATGTCGGCACGCCATCAGGGCAATTATCACAGCAAACAAAGAACCGACTGACTTTGTGAATGAGTGGTTTGCAGTTAAAAGGTACAAAGAAGCTTATGGCTTGCCTATCAACTCCATACCTGATATCGATACAGATCAGTGGCAAGCATTTGATGTGCCTTCTTTGGAGCCTCCAACCTTAAGGAGGTCAATTGGTAGACCTTCTATGAATAGAAGAAGAGAGCCAGGAGAGCAAAGAAAGGGAAAGAGGTCTATAACTATCAAGTGTAAGAATAGTGGGTGCTTTGGTCACAACTCTAAGACTTGTAAGGGAGGCTATACTGCAAGAGAAAGAGATGAAATGCAAGGGAAGAAGAGGAAAACATCCAAACAAGGGTTGAAAGAGCCTTCCATTAAACTTTTCCCATCATTGGATGAACTGGAAGCAGCAGTTTTGTCCAACCCTCAAGTAGAAGGAGAGACTTCAACACAAGGTCAATCAAGCAAAGGAAAGAGAAAGAAAATGGCATGAATTTGACCTGATCGGGCACTAGATAAGACCCTTTTTGTTAACAAAATGGATTAGATTTTTTGTATTCTGATATTAAATTGTTGCACTTACTCATTTTTTGCTATTAAGCTCGAGTAGTAAAGTTTTAGCTAATATTGGCTATATGGTATGATTAGACTAGATTTTGTAAACAAAAAAACAAGCCTTTTTGCTATATTAGAAATATTATTGCTAGCAATTCTCTTCAAAGCTTTTCATTGGCTTCATCTTCGATAATATAACTGTATAGTTGTCGCAGCGATTACAAGGTTGTTTTCGAAATTTAATTTCTTCAATTGCGTAATTCCTTAAGCGAGAAGATGAAAAGAGGATAAGAAAGAGTTGTATATGAACAATAAAGTAAAGGAAGAATAAGAAAGAAAACAGTTTTACCAATAGGATGAATTCTATGAAAAATAAGATAAATAAACAAGAAGATAAATAACTAGAGGAAAATATTGGAGGGAATGAAGAGACAAATTTGGAAGATTGCTGTTAATAAGAACTAGTATAGATCTCGTGCTAAATGCACAGTTTTTTCAAATAGTTGTTTTTAAATGAGTTGTCAATTACAATCTACGTATTTAAATGCATTTGTTAATCAAAGTTCATGGCACTTATTATTCATTTATAAATATATGATGTACTCTTTATGTCTCAATCATTTGGTTACCTTTTATACTCTTTATCTCACTTAACTTAATCTATGAATAAAGAGTATAATTTTATGAGAGTGATATAGAAGAGGTTTTCCATAAAGTTTGACTGACAAAAATAAAGTTATGATAGGGGTAAAAAATAGAATTAGAACATGAAGATGATAAAACTTAAGATATTTCATCTAATTTGCTTTGAACAGAATTGAAAGAGTATTTATTTTGTTTCCATTATTAAATCTAACAAAGTTGTATTTTTAATTGTATATTTGATCTATTCAAAATTTTCAAAGTAACAATTAAGAGTATAATGTAACGTATGATTAGTATTTGTATATTGTCAATTTACTAAAAAAATGTATTTTTATTGGAATCAAATTGTGGCCCATTATTTACCTAGTTTAGCAACTAAAGAAAGGGCCCAATTATGAGTAAATACTTTTAGGCGGGAAAACTTTGAGAAATCCTTATTCTTTTAGTAGTAAGGAGATGTCAAGTCAAAGAAGTTAGAATGCCAGCTAAGCATTTAACATTGCTAATTGACGGAAGTTTCACTAATGGGCATGTCTTACACTTAGTAATTGAGTTGAGGGGTACCATTGAGGTTTGTGAAAAATGAGGGGTACCATATAGAATAACAAAAAACTAGAGGGTGCCATATAGAATAACACAATCTTTCTTTTAATTCTCTAAACTCTTCCAGATTAAGCCTTTAATGCAAGTGTAACCAAATTTTTTAAAAATGATGGGGGATGATATTACATGCAGTGGCCGATGTACCTTAGAGGTATAGGAGTCCTTGGACCATCGAAAGAAATAAATTTTCTTTAACGAAAGGTATTGATGATTATGAAAGACCCCACAATAATCAACAAAGTAGAACCCCACTTGTTTCTTCTCCTTATCACATAACAAAGAAAAAAATAATTTTTTAAATCCCATCACATGTACACTGCCACAATTTCTTCTTTTGGTGGACTTTTAGTCTTATGAGATTAATTTTTAAATATTATATACACAAGAGTACATTAAAGTAGGGTCTTGGACTCTTCTTATTCTTCTTTCCGTATAATCCATATTCAATTTTTTTATTTTCTTCATCCCCAAAAGAATAACAAAACTAGACTAGAGAAAACAAACCCTAGGACTATTCGATCAATCCAAGTTTCTAAATCAAACAAATATATTTAAAGTATCAATCTTTGTTTCCATTTTGTCATCAATTATTTAGGTAAGTTCCAATTTTGATTTTTAATATGTATAATTAATTGATTATGTATGTAAGTTTATTAAATTGTTCATTACTTTTCAGTAATATGTTATATTTGATCTTAAATAATATGATTCTTGTGATGTTATAGCTTAATTTATATGTTAAGGTAAACAAATTATTTGTTTGATATGTCATTATATAGATGAAATAGAGTAATTTTGAGTGATTGAGTAACCTAAATTACTAAATGCCTTAATTTATTAGGAATCCATCTTCATGTAGCAATAAATAATCTCAATACTGTTATAGAAAAGAATAAGAGGAAAATATAGAGAGAGAATTCAAGGAGAAGATTCAATCGGGTTACTGTTATTCATCTTGATAGGGGTTTATATAGAGTACATATTGTGTGATAAACCTAATTACATAAAGTACGTAATGGACCACAAAGCCCAATGGACATCCACATAATACGTTTCATAACACTCCCCCTTGGATGTACATTACTGAAAAACATGCCTCGTTAAAACCTTACAAGAAAAACCCTATGGGAAAAACACTAGTAAGGAAAAGCAGAGTACATTGTCCCTCTACACGCAAATTAATAAGTTGCCTCATTAAAACCTTTCTATGGAAAACCCAGTGGGACAAAACCATAGATAAGGAAAAAGAGTACAACGCGTGCACACTCCCCCTGATGGTTACATCACTTGTAAAACGACATTGCTACTCATGATGTAGCAAAGTTTCTCGATCTTGGAAATGGCTATCATCGTACTTGATTGACTTTATAGATGTCTTCAGTTAATAGGAATGGTTATTGATTGCTTCAAAACTCATTATATGAAGATTGTAATTCGTGCATCTTCACTTCTAGTAAACTTGTCACTTTTGCTGTTGAAAATACTGCACATTTTCTTAGAGTGATCATATCATCAACAATGTGCATGTATAATGTGCATGTATATGATATGTGACTAAGTTCTAAACTATATGATGTGAAATAATGAAATGATGTATTAGTAAACTAATATGAAAATGCTTAACTTAATCTCTATATGCATATGAAGACTCAAAAATGGAAATTGTACAATGTGCTTCTTAATCTCCATAAATTGGATGAATTTCAGGTTAATGAGCTCTTTATAAATATGTCGACGGTCGAATGGACTTATAAAGTCCTTGTTCAACTGTTCATTGAACATTGCGCGCAAACGTATATCTGTTTCATATGGATATACTTTTATGATCATACTAGAAGTGTCTAGAATTGACATTCTTCATATATCACACGGTATGTGTAATTCAATATGATAAAACTTCCCTTGTTTTACCAACTTCTCACGTACTTCCTCCCCCTAAGGTGGTAAAAATTATATTCAAGATAGATTGCAATCATTTAAAAGCCACCTTAGAATGTGATTTCCCATATCACATATAAATGAGATTTAATTAGTGGGCATAATTGTAAGATTTTATAAGATATATGGGGAGTAGTGTATGATGTAATTGACTATTAATGTGCTAAATCAAAATGCCCAATTTAAGTATAGGTATTGCGTGAAATAAAATGTATATGCAATACTTGAAAAAGTTTGAGCACATTATTGTTTGTGTATGTAAAATTAAAGCTTTATAAGGAAATCGGTATAGATAGAGCACCGTACGACCTCAATTTTACATCAAAAATTATTTTGCTCATACTTTTAAGCACATGTTGATCATATATGTCTTAACATCTCATGTAAACTTTGATAGTAGTTTGCAATGCATTACGATGCTCCATATTTGGAGTTGGATATGCCTTAATATGTGCAATTGTGCACTTTCTCGGCAAACTTAAAGTTGGATGCTAACTTGTAATTAGCTATTATATCATACGTGCTTAAGATAATGTATTTTCATATGGGTAAAGAATGATGTGCTATGACACACCTTGAGTGTCTCATTTAAATAGAAACAAATGATTAATATCCCTTTGAAAAACTTAAGACGTAAGAAAGTAGGAAAGTCTGGGTAAGATTACTCCATAAATAAATTAGTCTCACATTAAATTTATAGGAAATTAAAGCGAACTTTAAGTTCAGTCCATAAAATATACGGATCTTTAACAGCTAGATACTGTGCCTTTAAAGATTCATCAAGGTGACGATGAAGAAAAATCAAGGCCTTTAAACGATCCGCAGCGGGCTCTTCATTGCCCTCAATAATAGTTTTCTCGAGAGATGCAGCACTAAGGTGCATTTCAACGTTTAAAATCCATGACAAATAGTTATTTCCCGATATGTGGAGGGCAAGAAATTCCAATTTTGAAAGATTCGACATCTGAAATAAATATTAAGAAGACGGAAGAGAAATATTCAACATTAGGTAATAAAAAGCTGATAGTGTAAAGTTCGATTACTTACAAATAAATATTTGTCTCTTATTATATAGATAGGAGACCGACTCAATTAAAAATGATAGGATAAGGTCTCACATGATCTTGATAAGAGACTAACTTACGTTAATTTGATAGAAGATCGTCTCACATTAAATTGATAGAATATCGTCTTACATAATAACGACATTTAGATTGTCTCACATTAAGTTGATAGAAGACAGTTTTAAATTACAATGACAAGAGACTATCTGGCATTATAGGAGATCGTCTCACGCTAATTAGATATGAGACCGTCTCACGTTAAATAGATATGAATTCGTCTTGTGTTAAATAGATATGATTATATGAGACGTCTCACGTTAAATGATATAAGATCCTCTCACGTTAAATAGATGTGAGATCGTCTCACGTTAAATAAATGTGAGATCGTCTCACGTTAAATAAATGTGAGATCGTCTCACGTTAAATAGATATGAGTTCATCTCAAGTAAAAATAGATATGAGTCAAGAGACCATCTCACATTATTTAGATAGGAGCGCATCTCAATTAAATAGATATGAGATCGTCTCAAACAAAATAGATAGGAGATCGTCTCACATTAAATAATTAAGAGACCGTCTCACATTAATGTGATAGAAGATGTCTCACAATATAATGATAGGAGACTGTTCAGTATTAAATTGATAGGAGATGGTGTCATATTAAATTGTTGCTCGGCAACTGTAGCGACGTGTTAACATCAACAAAATTGCATACCATTCTAACCTTAATATCGCTTGGCTAGGGTAGGAAAACTATAATCCTTTATACATAAATCCATTATCATAAATATATCCGTAAGGGCTAGAACAACTAAACCAAACGAAATTAGAAACCAATGCCGCAAAAAAAAACACTTGCTGTGTATAATGAATTAACGACTTCCGTAGCAAAATAATGGAATAACTTTGTTTGGTAAGGTTGATTTGGTGTGAATTTGTTTAACACGTGTATTTCAAATTCAGATTAACACATGTATGACAACTTTGTTTGATTTGATGTCAAATGTCATCAATTTGTTTACCACTGTCAATCAATAATTATACTGAAAAAATATGGATCAAATTCAAATCATTGAAATAAGTATAGATGAAAACATAGGTAATGTACCTGAATCAAGTAAATTGATTAGTTGAAATAATTCAGTCGATGGATATTTTGCTCAAACGGTTAGGTTTCGTGCTGATAACGTGTTATAGAAAATAATAAGAGGAAAATATAGAGAGAGAATTCAAGGAGAAGATTCAATCGGGTTACTGTTATTCATCTTGATAGGGGTTTATATAGAGTACATATTGTGTGATAAACCTAATTACATAAAGTACGTAATGGACCACAAAACCCAATGGACATCCACATAATACGTTTCATAACAAATACTTGTTTATTTCTTCAGTGTTATGGATAAGTTCGTGATAAGAAGTACTCGTTCGCCTCAATCTCAGGAAGAACTGAGGGGAATATCTTCAAATGCGAGTCCTAATATAGAAGTTGATTTTGATAATCTGCCAATGGACCCGGGGGAAACGAGGAAAATTTCTGAATATCATCCTGATATACAAGATGAGGTAAGAAAAAGATATATTCAAGTTGGTCCTATTCAGCCTAAAAAACATGATTTTCCATTTAAAATCATAGCGGGAAAATTTCGGAGATGTAATGCTACATTGTAACACCCGGAAATGTACCCTATTTTTCTAGTAGAAATATTTTACGAAATCTTTTCAGTAATTTTAAGATTTAATTAAGATTTTTATGTTTCGAGTCGAATTTAGAATTTCCGAGTTCGTATTTGGAATTTCTGCGAGATTCCATGAAAATCCTGTCTTAAGGCGAGTTTGACTTTTCTTGACTTTTGAGTCGAGTTTGACTTTTCTTGACTTTTGAGTCGAGTTTGACTTTTCTTGACTTTTCCTACACAACTCACACTACTAACTCCTTAACCTAATATTTCATTTCCACACAAAAATCAAACACATTTTCTTTCTTCTTCCTTAAGCAACTTTTCCTTCTTTGAATATCGATCTTTGATTGATCGTAACTTCTTCATTACTCGATAGAATTCGCGTAAGTTCGTCTTATTATTCTTCCCTAACCTTCCTCTATCCGTATTGATAATAAAATCATCGTCTTTCTCGCTTTTCAAATTTCCCGTCTTTCTCAAGATGAATTTTATTCATCTTTTATGATCTTTATGTAGGTGGTGACCTCCAAGATCCCGACAAAGACTATTACCTTATTGAAGAGGAGCTTGACGATTAGTGAAGTCGCTTTAAGGTAACGGTGAAGGGTTACTCGGTATCATTTACGTGTTTTATGTGATTTCTAGGATAGAAACCGTGTTTAGATTATAGTTAGTAAACTTATGACTTGTATTATTGGTGATGGATGTTGTTTATTGAGTATTCATATGTGAATTGATGAATTAGAATGATAGTCGATAATTATCAAAAGTCGTTCCTTGGTGAATTTGATGATTTTCGTGCATATGGACCCCAGCCGGTCGACCGGCAGCCGGTCAGACCACCGGCTGGGGCAGTGGCTGTATATTATTGAAGTTTTACGTGATTTTGAAATAGGAAGTTGGGCTCAGCCGGTCGACCGGCAGCCGGTCAGACCACCGGCTGAGACACCCCCTTTCTTCTTTATTTTTCAAATGACCTTTTGGTCCCAGCCGGTTGACCGGCAGCCGGTCAGCCTGACCGGCTGGGACACACTGACCTTTCATGTTGGTTTTTCGTATGAGACTTGGCCTGAGCCGGTAGACCGGCAACCGGTCCACCTGACCGGCTGAGTCATGCTGGAAATTCTTTGCAAATTTTGTTTACGGTTTTCATTTATAATATTTCCGATGGTTCATTTAACGTATAATTTTACGTAGTGACTTATAATATGAATGTTTTGAATATATGACATTTCATTCGCTTGTATCACATGTTTTGGTGACGGTTTTTGCTATGTCCCACTTTGAGTCGGTTTTACATATGTTACGGTTTGAGCACGATTTTGTCTTGTGCTTTGTATTCTCATTCCCTTGGCTACCTTTCCGTTCGTAAGGCTGAAATGTCGGAACGGAGAGGTATCCTACTGCTTAATTGCATGTGTAGTGGGCATATGACGACGTTGTTGGGAGTTGAACGCTATGCGTTGATCGACCCGGCCGTCAAATGTTGTATACTTGCGAGGTGGTGTTATTTTCATGTAGCGTACCGCTTGTTATGTGGCTAGAGCTCTTTTCCGCCTCTTTCGTGAATGTCGACCGAATTTGGGGTACTCGGCGTCTATGATTGACCGAGTCTTGGATGTGAAACGTTTATCGCATGTCGAATCGGAACACGTTATTCCGAGAGTCTGGTCAGGTTTAGACTAGGACCGTATTATTATCGCCGTCCTACCGGAGGAAATTAGTGAACATATACGAAATGTGATCGTGTATGCGTTCAGGGAAATGTTTATCCCGTGGATGCCTGTTAATCATACTTGCCATGTACACGATGCTAGTGCGTTTCATTTACCGTGAGAAATGTCGTTTTGAGTCGTCGTTCTTTGAATGCGTGACTTCATGATATTATTCATGGTCATTGTATGATTAGACACCGTCAATGTCTTGGTTCGTGAATGGATGATAATATGTTGTATTTATTGTAATCATCGCATGACTTGACTTGGGTTGTCTGTCGAGTCTCAATCTTATCAATCTTATACCGCTAACGGTGAGATGCAAGCCCTAGTGAGCGTATTCGATTGCCTAAGAGTGTCTTTCCTCGAGTCTTTGAATAACATGATGGGTTCGGATTTGATTTCCACATGATCTTATTTTTATATATTGAATTTCCTATTTATCCTTATCGTATCTCACATGGATATCTATATATGCATGTTTTTACTTTTGTATTTCCTTCTATGTACGTTTGATGTGATATGGCTGGGAGAACCCGGAGTTACTCCCCACTGATTGTGGCATTCATGTTTTTCATGAATGAACAGGTTGCGTGCATGGATGGCTTTTTGCTTGACTATTTTGGGGTTCGGGTGTGAGCTAGCGGGCGTTGTCCCTGGAAGTTTCACCTCTAGACGATTTTAGCTAGTTTTGCTAAACACTTGTTCTTTGCTAACATTTTAAGAGACACCATCTCTTTGTTGTATTTTCCGCATTCAGTTTGTAATATTTTGACACTCCTCGTTGTATTTAACTTGCATGTATAAAAGTTTTTAAAAACTACCTATTTCCGCAATATAATTCACATGCTTGTTTGTTTATTATTTCCGCATTCGCGAGGGTTGTCACATACATGGTTTGAGACTAATGAGAATTCGTTAGAATATAGTAAGAAAAATGATGCTTTATTTTGCGTACCTTGCTACTTATTTAAACCCGAAGGTTTGAGAGGTGGTGATGCTTTTGTTATGGAGGGATTTTATTGCTGGAACAAGAAAGATAGATAACATGTAGGTGGTGTTAAGAGTGCTCATAATCTTGCAGTGGAGAGGTATGAAAATCTAAAAGATGAGAAGAACTCTATTCGAACCGTGTTTAGTGAGTTCTCAGAACAAGATAAAAAGGACTATAAGATACGTCTAGAGGCCTCAGTTATTTGTGCTAAATATTTACTACGTATGGGTTTGCCTTTTCGTGGTCATAATGAGTCGGAAGAATCAAATAATAGAGGAAATTTTATTGGACTACTAAAAGTTGATGGGTTCTTAAATGCAGACATAAATAAGGTGATGATGAAAAATGCTCATGGGAATTTACAGTTAACTTCACCTGGTATTCAAAAAGATATTGTTAATGCCGTTTCGTTGGACTCTTAAAGTTATATTTGACGAGCTCGGAGATGACTTATTTGCTATACTAGTTGATGAATCTCGTGATGTGTCTTATAAGGAGCAAATGGCCATTGTCTTGCGTTTTCTTAATAAAGAAGGGATAGTAGTTGAACATTTTGTCGGAATAATACATGTTACCAACACTTTAGCCATATCTCTTAAGTCTGCCATTGATGAATTATTTGACGAGTATAAATTTAGTAAATCTAGAATAAGAGGGCAAGGATATGATGGGGCTAGCAATATGCGAGGCGAGTTTGGCGGGTTGAAAACTTTGATACAAAAGGAGAACTCATCTGCTTATTACGTTCATTGTTTCGCTCATCAATTACAACTTACACTTGTAGCTACTGCAAAAGGTCATGTCGATGTGATTTGGTTTCCAATGTGGTAAATGTCATTGGGTCTTCTTGCAAGAGACGTGACGTTTATAGAGAGTAACGAGCTATCAGAATTGCACAAGCTATATAAGTAACGGAGAAATTGGAAGGGAAAAGGTTTGAATCAAGAACTCGGTATCAAGAGGCCGGGTCACACTCGATGGGGTTCTCATTGTAGATCTTTACTAAACTTGCAAGAGAGTTTTCTTGATGTTATTGATGTGCTTGAATTTATATATAATGATGTTTCCAACTTGTCACATAAGAAGAATGCACGTGGTTTTATGGCGTATTTGCGTTCATTTGACTTTGTTTTCATTTTGCATTTGATGATTGATGTTCTTGGAATCACGAATGAGTTATCACTGGCTTTGCAAAAGGAAGAACAAGAGATAGTGAATGCTATGTACTTGGTAGAAACGTGCAAACGACAACTTCAATTGATGAGAGATAACGAGTGGGACGAACTTTTAGAAAAAAAGTGCATCAATTTTGTTATTCTTGTGATATTGACGTTGTTGAAGTGAATGATAATTACGTAGCTCCGGGAAGGCCAAAACGAAGAGCAGCACCAAAAACTAATCTGCACCATTATCGTAGAGATGTTTTTTTGCAGTTGTCGACTTGCAGCTTCAATAACTTAACGACCGTTTTGATGAAGTGAATACAGAGTTACTTTTCTGTGTTAACTGCTTAAGTCCAAAGGAGGGATTTCTTGCTTTTGATTTGTCAAAGTTAGAGAAAATGGCTAGCTTTTATCCATATGATTTCGATGCTGTTCGTGTGAGAGTTCTATCTGGTGAGTTGAAAAATTATATCGTGGATGTTCGGCGTCATGATGCATTTGCAGGGTTCAAAGGACTCGGAGATCTAGCTCGAGTGATGGTGGAGACAAGGAAGAACATCATTTATCCACATGTGTACTTATTGCTAAAATTAGCTTTGATTCTTCCGGTTGCTACTGCTGCAGTGGAAAGAGCCTTTTCGGCTATGAAGTACATCAAGACCAAATTACGGAATCGAATGTGATAGGTACTTGAATGATTGTTTAGTGACTTATGTAGAAAAAGATATATGTAAGTCGATATCTATTGAAAGTATCATGTATCGTTTTCAAAACACAAAATCACGTAGGGGCCACTACGTTTTGATGTGCGATGTACTTAATTTTAAGATGTGTAATATAAGACTTGTTTTTTATTTTCTACACTTACCTTTTAGTAATTTATGTGGTAATATTTAGGGGACACCATGAAAAAATATTTCTGTATTCGCCACTAATTACACGGTTTACTTAGAACTTTGTTCGTTCATTTATATGAACTAAATCAACTAACTTGGCAAGACAGTGACTCAAATTTATGTAAAACCTTATTTGTTCGTAATCGTTTAATTTAGAATAGACATACATCAAGTTATCAGTGATTAATTTTCAAAATAATAGTCATAGTACTGTGTGACATGCTTTTAGGCTTCTATTTAAGACATTGAATTTGATATATTACTTGTCACTTTCTAACAAAAAAAATGACTTCTCTAAACAAATAAGACGGATACCATATTCTCTCACAAAATACACATTAAGGGTGGGTGGAGAGCACATGGGGGGAGCCCACCTTGTCCCCTCTTCCCATTTCCTCTCACAAAATACCCGTGGTAAGATCCGACCCGTCTTAAGCAAGACCTACTGTAAAAAGAATTATGGATATTGAGGGATTGCATGGACATGTTAGTACCTTTGGACACTGACCAAAATCCATTTTATGACGAATACAAACTCTCAGAACATCTTGCGAACTATGTCGCGCATATTTGGAAAGATGAAACGGAAGACAAAGGCAATAAACGAGTAGATTTGTCCATTACAGCTTAGTTTTGTACAACGGCCAGATAGGCAATCAGCTGATGGATCAATTTCCCAGTAATATCTCGTAGAAGTTAGAACGGTCTTATATGAGAATTGAAGGCAACTAGTTGTTACCTTGTTCGGTTAAATATACCTTATTGATAATTTAAAACACCATAGTAGATTACAAGGGTGTTTATAATATAAAAAAAACAAACTTTTAACGAGTTCCCAAGAGGAAATGTTCAAGGATGATGCTGTACATAGCAATACTGTACCAGCAATTTAGCCAATCATCTGTCTACGCTACGTGATCGTGTCTTTTGACATCACCTGATGAAAAAAAAAGAACAGTCAAGTACTTAGATTATGTAATTAACATTGAACCTGGCAGGGACAATTAAAACATAATTCGTAAACATTAAATAAATTCAGAGTAACCATAAGTGTTACCTTAAATCTATTCACAGTAGTTATTGAGCAAGGATTGTGGTGCCACAGGCAGCAGCAGCATGCTGTCCTTCTCTATATACAAGGTTACCTCTGACGAATGTTGCTAATACCTTACCGGATAACTTCCGTCCCATGTAGGCCGATATGCTCTACAATGAATGAATGATTCAGTTAAAAGAAAACCATCAATTAGTCAAATGTTGGGAAAAGAGGAAATCAACAATTACCCCCCCTATGGTGGGGGCCTGGGGCAGGGCTCTAATGTATACAGAATGATGCATGATGAAAGGTTGAGAATTGTATTACGCCTATGGTAGGGTAGGGATCATTTGTATGCAGCATTGCAGCCTCAACGCAGTGTTGAACACACAAAAAGAGCATGTTTCGAGAAACCCGTAATTAAAATTGCAGAAAATTACAATGAACTAATAATAGATTATTTTTATGAAAAATGTAAATAAGGTGGAACATACTGGATGTTTGGCATATGAAGGATGATTATCATCAAGGTGGAACTCGGTTTCAGGTTCCCATGCGACTATATCCGCGTAATTTCCAACTGCAATGGCCCCCTGTATATATGCGAAGGCTCAAGTTAGGAACATACTCAAGACATTGTTTCAGTTCACATCTGTATGATGTTGAAGCGACTAAAATAATACCAATACTCAAGACTGGAAGCCAAAACATTTAGATCTTTCATAAATAACTGAGCCTGACACTTGATACATCCTTTAAAGCCAAAACATGAATTTTTTAGGTAAAATAGCTGAGTCAGACACTTGGAAGCTCCATTTCAAACTCTATCATAAATATATCTCATGAAATGACCAAGTCAGAAACTTCTGCGTACCTTGAGATGTTGGCCAGCAAGTTTGGCTGGTCTCTCGCTCCACCAAGACACAATTTGTTCAAAAGTAACACCATATTCACGACCAGAAGTCCATGTTGCAGACAGAACATACTGTGCATTTTCAAGCTTATCAGATACATAAGGAAAAGAAGTGCTCAAGAATCAATTTCTGGAACGGACCAACCTGCAAAGACGATATTCCACCCCAGGCTTTCAAGAAATTGCCCTGCTCTAGAAGCTTGAGCGATGGAATTGAAGGCGAATGGTCAGAACTCAACATGTCCACATCATCAACCTGAAAACCGGCACCAAAATAAATAAATTCTAAAAAAAAGACTAATTTAGCCAGTAGACATTTCGTCTTATAACCCAGGATTCTTTTTTACTCTTTCCGGTTCGGTGACCTAAAATATAGAACAGTCAAATTAATCTTAACGATAGCTCTAATGTCGTTTGTAATACCGGTGAACTTTAATTACACTACACCAAAGCCTGCAACATGGAAACAATTTCAACTTCAGAATTAACAAGTGAAGCTATTGGTTTTGATTTTGCATTTTGGGACAGATTATGGATACCTTCAAAGCTTCCCATAGTTTCTCTTTGTTTTCAGCATCACGGATAGGTGGAGCGCACTTAAACCGCGTGTCACCATCAGGTATCTCTTCAGCAGAAAATGAAAGGTAATGTGGACACGTTTCTACAGATAGGCTGTCACCTCTGGCCTTGGCTTTCTGCAAAAAAAAAAAAATGGAAGTTGAGATAATGATGCCAAGAGGCAAAGACAAATTTAAGTCTCATTTGTATTGTATAACTGAGAATTTTAAATAATGTGGTTTATTGACTTAAATTGAGGGATAATCTTTCAAAGATTTAGTGGACAAACAAAATACCTTTAAAAGATCTAAAGATGTTCCAGCATCAGAGAGGTGAACAACATGAAGATGAGCGCCTTCTAAAGGACCGCCAACTCTTGTGTCTTCAATGACTGTCAAGAGATCGGTAATAGCTGCTTGCTCCCTGGCATATAAAATACGAGGTGTATCAGGGGAGACAGGAAAGACTGAACATACACTCTTCTATAAGACCGCCTTGCCAATCACCCATAGATAAAAACTTGTAGGTTGATCTCACAATAAGGTTATGGCCAATCAGGTGGGATTCCACAATAAAGAAGTCCGAAGAAGGAAAAAAAAACAAACACTGCCACTGTTACAAATCTACATGGTGTAACTAAGCCATTGGAAAATAGTATTGTAGTTAGTTTTTTTTCTTTAATGTCTCACCTTCCTTTTATTATGGAAACAATGTTATAATGTGAGAGGGTAATGAAGATGATAATAGGGTACCAATAGCAGGAAATTTACTAAGAAAGAACATGATTAGTGGTACAAAGGTAACATGAAAACAACAGAAGAAGATAAATAACATCAAGAAGTATCATATCTCATAACTAAGAAAATCTCAAATTAGAAACGGCGACAATTATAATTGATGCAGGCTTCCAATAATCTTCATTAACTTTTGCTGAAACAAAGCAAGATATAACTCACATTGAAGGAGGTCTAGTCTTGAGGTAAGTCGAATATAACCTCGGGTCACCGTCATTGTTTTCCACTAAATTTTCTACAAGTTCTTCCTGAACTTCAGCATGAACTAGCAAAGGTCTTTTGAATTTAGCCAACATAGATAGTCCCTCCTTCAAAACCAGCAGATTCCTTGTTAGATGGCAGGAATTATAAAATATTCTAATGTCGAATGAACAAGAACTACGAAGCACAAAACCAGTGTTCAAAGGTTTCAAATTGAATTCCAGAAAAATGAGAATATTTTCTAGAGATGTAGAGCAAGAAAACAACAGGAACATTAATAACTACAGCATCAACATTACCCCAGTACCATAGTACATGAAATATCTCTGTTTTTCGCAGGCCAAGGGCATTACATGTACACAGTCTTATATCATTCTTAACCCAATAATGAAAACAGTGCGAGGTTGTTCAAGACGACCCATATTGAGAACTATGTCCACCGATTGTAGTACACAACTTACGAAGCACAACAGTTTAGTGAATAATGAGTTACGGGGTTGTTCAAGACGACCCATAATGAGTTACGAAGCACAACATGTTCACAGCTTGTTTTTTCCCCATTATATTACAAAACCGTAGAATAGCGATCTTGGGCTCTACTAGAGGCGGAAATAATGAGTTACTAATAACTTACTACGAATGATATAGTCAATTACCTTAATATGACTTATGTTTGTCATGGGGAAGTCATCGATTCCGGACGGGCACATGAAAGACTGTTGAAAAGATCAAGTGAGGTATAAGTCAGTGTAAGTTATCACACTTTGATAATCTGATAGAAGTACTTGAACTTTGACACAATGGCATGATTCCTCTATTAGTTATGCTGCACCTAATGATTGGTACAAGCTAATTACCTTTAAGCCAAGGACACCTGCTCTTAGGAAGTTCTCTAAAGCAGTTGCATTGAAAGCATTTTCAGGAACTAAACCACCCCAAAAACCTGACAATGACCCCAGTTAGAGATATTCAATTCCAAAATTTGAAAAAAAAAATATAGAGGCTTTGGGGCTTGGGGCTTGGAGCTTGGAGCTTACCAACATCGACAAAGATTCGATTCTTTGCAGCCTTGATCTGTTGAGAAGAGTATACATTCACGGAGGTCAAAATGATTTCTATGTAGAACAAACGCTTCCTCTATTACACACCGTTAGACGCATTTGACTTTTTGCTTCTCACCCGAATAAGTCAGGTGGGACTAATTGAATATAATGGAACGAGTAAATAGGGGGGCTTCTGTCATTGGTACCTTAAGGTTGAGTGTTTCCACAGATACAGTTGAAGGCTCACTGTTTAAAGGCATGTCTATTAGGGTTGTTATTCCACCTGTCATAAACTATTTTAGATTCATCGAAATGAGAAATAGCAGGCAAGTACAGCATAAATTGTTAATGTTCAAAATTTAATTACACTATATAGGCCTAATGGCAAATGTTTTCTGCTATCTGTATATAACATTTTCGATCCAAATTGAAAGATATGGACATGCAATAAAAAATGGACGTACCAGCAGCAGCAGCTCTAGTCCCTGAAGGGAACCCTTCCCACTCGTCTCTCCCTGGATCATCTAGATGTGCGTGCCTGCACACAAAAAACAATAAATACGAATCTCACTGATGTTACACTGTACTTAAAAATTGCAGGGTTTTCTGACTTATGAATACTCTCGGGTGATCAAAGAGAGTTTCACTTGCTTCCGCTCCTCAAATTTATTGAACTCTAAAGACGCGTAAAACTAGTGTTTGTCACACCTAAGAAAATGCACATGATCCACAAACTTCTTAGGTATTACCAAAGTGCATAGCAAAATGACCAACTAAATTTTCCAAGCCTCGTTATAAAGTAGCATGAATAATTCATTTTTTTGGCTCCGCTTCTGCTGAAGTGCAATTAAGATGATGAGTAGGTGTAAGTGAGTTCTTACACATCAACAAGGCCGGGCATGACAACGGCCTCACCAAAGTCGACTATTTGATCTTGCTTTGTAATTCCACGCCATTGTTCTTCTTTAACAATACTTGTAAATTTGCCATCTTTTATCTCAACTGTTTATATCCCAAATTCAGGAAATTACATTAATTATGGCAATTACGTAGATTAAATAGTGGTTGTCTAGAGATGATTTTCACCATTTTCTATGAAATTACATAGATTTGGTTATTTAGCTGACACAATTATCAAAGACATTATCTATGGCTTAAGCGTACCTGCACCGGAAATAATGCCATTTGGTGTCACAATCCGCTTGCTAGATATCCAATAATGGGTGTTATCAAGAAGGCTGCAACCAGATGGAGATGCCTACACAGCAAATAATAATCAACAATGATTTATGGTAATGAAGATTTCGGTATCAAAAAGTCACAGCTTGGGTGAAATTAAGTAAAATGGCTCACGAAAATAATTCACCGAGATACTTTTATGGTAAATCAGTGTTAGGATATTTTTACCCAACGTTCAAATTGGATCACCCGAGTTGTGTACTTGTGTACATTGAACGCATATTTATTGGAATTAATAAATCTCTAATATATCCAATTATTTGTTTAATTTTCAATACTCCTCACAATTTAAAGGACACACTCCGTAAGTCCGTAGAAGGTAAATAAATAGCCGATACGGAGGGAGTACAGAGTATTATGGTAGTATTGTATGCAGTGGTGGAGCTAGGGGGGGGCTAGCAGGGGCGGTCGCCCCCCCTGACGGTTGAAATTTTCGAAGTTTTTAGCGAAATTTTTCGAAATTTTTTAAAAGTACCTTATGAAAATAGTCATTCGCCCCTCCTAAAATTTTTCGCCCCCTCTAAATTCAAACCCTGGCTCCGCCACTGATTGTATGAGTACAACTTAAGCTTTTATATTGTGAAATTTATATTTACAACCTACATCATTATATTATTATGGAGTAGCATCTAGTGTGTACATTTCACAGGTTATCTGCAAGACTACAAACGAGTCGGGAGTTACATTGGGCACATCTTTGACATTTACAGAAATAAAGTTATTGTTACAAGAGATGTAAATGAAAACAAAATAGTACTTATTATAGGCAAAACAGAAGTATGTAAAAGGACAAAGACCCCAAAGTTAAGGTAAGTCATGAGTCAAACAATACTGAAACAGCCTATCCTGTGCCTTCTCTTTATAGGCAAATTTTTATTTTAGACGGGTATATATCCGTCTTAAGTTTAAAATCAGTCAACTTGGTAGAATAATGCAAAAGCAAAGCAGAATATATAGTGAGAATCAACAAATTTGTTTTATATGCACAAGTGAAATGATACTTCACCCGTTTTCGGATACATTCATCTTAAGGAAGACTAATTGTTCTTTTTTGTATGATACTCTTGTACTTATATACTCCCTCCTATTCAGAGCAATGTTCCCCCTTCCCATTTGGCACAAATTTTAAGGTTTTGAATTAAATAAGTAAAAGTAATGTAGTGGGGTAAGGTGATTGGAGAGAGGGAATGTATTGTGGGGTATTATTGTGTAGTAAAGTGATTAAAATAATTATTGTTGTGGGGTAAAGTGATTAAAATAAGATAAAGTATGGGTATTGTGGGGTATTGTAGTGGGGTAATATGATTAAAATAAGTATAAAAGTTTACCAAAAAAGGAAAGGGGAAGATATTGTGAATAGATGAAAATGGAAAGGGGAATGTTATTGTGAATAAGATGGAGTATGAAGTAATTTTGCTTTTCTACATTCTTTTTTTTATCTAATAAAATTAGACCATTACGTTAGGCCTTAAGCAAGTCAAATTCATCACATAGAATAAATGATGCCTAGACATTTTAGAAGTATCACGTCATAGCACAATAAGTCAAATATTGGAAGTAACAAAAATTTCTTATACGTAAGACTATCCCCAAGCAAGGTCATGAGGGAGGTCATGACCTTGCTTGGTCACCTTAATCTCACATTAACCACCAAATTAGCATGACCCATTGGCACCCATGACCTTTTGGAGGTCATCCCATGACCTCTTGGAGGTCATTCTGACACAATTGGTGACCCAGTATGTGGCAGCCTGTAATTGGTTGTTGAGCACATATTGAAGAGAAAAAAAGACGGAAATTGATAGCCTGCACATAAATGAAAATGGTAGAACTAATTAAAGTAAAAAAAATTATGAGCATATAAAAAATAACTATATTTTTTTATTATCTATTAAATGAACTCAAATTTGACAATTTTGACCCACTTTTTCATTTCTATATTTTTAGATATTAAAATATAACCCAAATAACATTTAGAAAAGGGTTAAATCAATAAAAAGAAAATAGAAAACATGTGACAATCTACAGTATTTCATAATAATTTGGGTGAGAATTAATTTATAGAAAATAAATTATTTCAAACGCAAATGAAAGAGAAATAATTGATGAAAATTAAAAAGGGGAAATAAGAAAATACCTGGTGATCTTTAAATCTTCGATGATGGTGATGATCGACGATGGTGATGATGACGATCGATGATGGTTATAATATCGGTGTTGTGCTGATGGTGATCGATCGTGCAACGATCACGATCGTTGATGGTGTTGTCGATCTTTGTCGATCGTGCAAAAATCAACCACCTAAATCACACTTGATTTTAAATGATGATGAAATGGGATTTGTGAATTGATATGTCGATTGATTTCAAAAAATGAGAATGAGATTTGGGGACAATGAAATGGGATTTGGGGAATGATGTCAATTGATATGGGTAAATTGTTTTGATGAAACAAAATTAATATGGTTTAGTTGAGAAGTGGAGTTGGTAAAAATAAAAATGGGAATTGGGGAAATATGGGTGCGTGTAAATGGTTGAGTTGGGATGAGAAGTGGAGTTTGTAGAAATAAAAATGGGAATTGGGGAAATATGTATTATTAACTTGGGAAAAATTGATTAGTAGCATTTAAGTACTCAGTTTTATTAATTACTATTAATAATTAATTAACAAATTACTTGCTTTGTTTAAAAATAGTTATGATTATTTCACTTTAGCTAGTTATTAATCCATATGAATATATCGTTAAAGATTGATTCGTTGAAATTTATGATAAGATTCGTGATCCATCACAAATGAGAATTTGTGTCAATTATGTATGCGTATTTTATATGTCGAATCATGTTTTTCAATATTTTTTAAAAACTTGTTAATGAAATTGTCTAATCACTTTTCGAAATAATAACATTGTTCATTAATATTTTTTTTCGTAAAATACGTCACAAGATTAACAAAGCCGTAAAATATTGGGGTAGTTTTTATTTTATTAAGATATTTACAATAATAGAAAAAAATTGATTTATAAAATGTTAGGAAAAATAATTAGAGTAAGAGAGAGAAAAGTGGGGTAGATAATGTGGGAAATGATTGTGAATGATGTGAAGTGGAAAATGATTGGGTTTATGACCTAGGTCGTGACCTTCTGCTTGGGAGGGTAAAAGTAGGTCAAGATAATTAAAGTGAGATTAAGAGTAAAATCGGGTCGCGACCTAGTTAGCGTGACCTTTGCTTGGGGATGGTCTAAGTAAAATACAAAAATCTCTCCGCCTTTCCATTTTCTTCATTGGAAAATTACTCGTCATAGCACTTGAAACTAAAAATCTTTAATTTCATTTCAATTATTTATTCAACTTTAATTAAAAATATTCCTTATAAATAAAGTAAATGTGGAAAGAGCATTAATGAGAGTTTGAGACGTCTAGGCAGTTCTAGGATTTGATGACCTCTAATTAAGAAATTAAGAAATAGTATTAACAACCACTAAACCCATATAATTAACCTGCTTTTCCCAACACAAAATTGTACTCCGTAATTATTTTAGGCTAAGGCTGCACGCCTGCACCCCGGCCAGAAACGCCTCAAGTTATATCACAAATTTTCTTGTACCACGGTTTCACGTACAACCAGTTGAGAAGTTGCCAGTTTTGATAGCTAAACAATGAGCATTTTTTTCAAAGTAATTACTAATTATACAAAAATGATTATTATTAATTAAAAAGTGGTCACGCTTAGTTAAACCAATGTAACAGGCAACTCCCAATAAGTTGTAGCTATTTAATACTTACTCCATTCAACTCCACTCTATCAAATTATTTTTTCACGTTTGCCGAGACGTGTTTTACGCGGTAAATATCGTTAGCTACGTGTTTGCAAAAATTATAAAAGTCGGATATTAATAATGTACTCGTAAAGACGAATCAAACAAGATCACACATGAATATATTTTCACGTATATATTGAGAGAAAATTGTAATTAGATGTCGACTCATGAATAATGTGCAAAAATGAAAGTGCTATAGTGGAGTTGAATGGAGGAAGTAGCTGTATAATGCCATGCATTGATGCACACATAGTTATAGATTATCACAAATTGTTAACAAATCAGTATTACGGGACTATATTATACTATAAAGTAGGTTCTATTTTAATACGGAGTAAGAAGAATGATTCCAATGTCTTTGTGAACAGGTTTAGATATTATGGTAAGCTAGTTGCAACTAGCTTACCTTTGACACATCACTTTTTTAAGCTATAACCATTTCAAGCTACAATTTCCTCCAATGGTTTACACAATGTACAACTAATTTGTGTTGACCCACTAAATAAGCTCATTTATTTTCTATTGGTTGTGTTTCTCATGTGGGTCCATTTAAGCTAGTAGCTCCATGGAGCTACTTGCTCAACTTAAGCTAGTCTATGTGGAGCACTCCAATGGTTAAGCAATTAGCTTAAAATCTTTTTAATTTGCAAGCAAGTCCTTTTAGCTAACCATTGGAGATGCTCTGAACAGGTTTAGATATTATGAAGTATTATATTAATAAAATCTTAAATTTAAAAATATTTTATTGTATTTTCTCATACATGTATTTTGATCATATTTTTCATTTTTTAGCTATTTTATGTAGTTTTAAGTTTTTAATATGGAGTAATCTCAAATTATGCATGTGTGGAATAGAAGTATAAAATAAAGGATTAGAGTGTAAAGTAAAGAGAAAAGAAAAGAAGAAATGGAAAATACCTTGAGAGAGTTCTTGAGAAAGAAGAGAAGAAAGGCAGCGATGATAGGAATCAGAATTGATATGATTACATTCTTTCTCTGCAACTCCATATCTCTCTCTCTCTCTCTATAGATCTTTCTCTCTTTATATTATTATGAATCAATCTACACGAATAAATAGATTAATTCAATATTAAATAAGTCCTACTCATAAACCACTTGTTCTTATTTATTATTAAATACGGAATAAGGAGGGAGATAGTGGGGTGGGGAGTATCTGCAGCACAATCCTTGGAATAATAGGAATCAAAGAGTCCTTAAATAAAGGGACCAATGAGATGCGTTACATCCGTTCATTTTATTATTGTTGCTATTTTTGTATTCATATGGTCTTTATCAATGCGTCATGATTCTTGAACCTTTACTCTAAGATGCGTTTTTTTGGGTGGGTATGGGGTTGGCACTGCAAGTGGATTCTATCGTACTTTCTTCATTCTCCGCACTTGCACTCTTCCAACTAGATAGAATAGTGTTGCTATTTTGTCTAGTTGTGACAGTGCGACCCGTCGTAAACTTAAGACGAGTTAAGTCTTCCTCATAAAGAACACGTGAAAGTCAAGTGTAGTCCTCCACTTGCTCCCCCTCTTACTCTTTGTAAGGAGGGCTTGACCCGTCTTAAACTTGCGACGGACGACCCGTCACAAGTAAGACTTGCTAATTTTTGTCTTTATTTTAGGTTGAATATTACGTTTATTTTAGTGTTTTATTACTTTTAGTAATTTTTGTCTAAAACGGATATTATCTGTTTTAGTCTTAAAACAGGTTAAACACTACCCCCTTCTATTCAAAATAACCTTCTCTCTTTCCTTTTTCATCTATTCACATTATCTTCCCTCTTTCCTTATTTAGTAAACTTTTATACTTATTTTAATCACTTCATCCCAAAACAATACCCATATTTTGTCTTATTTTAATCATCTCATGTCACAACAATACCTATTGTAATCATCTCACCCCACAATAAAACCCCACAATACATTCCCTCTCTCCAATCACCTCACCCCACTACAATGCTTTACCTTATTTAATTACCAACCCTTAATTTTTGTGCAAAACTCAAAGGGGAATATTATTATGAATAAGAGGGAGTATTATATAGTGGGGCCTCGGTAACGCGTGATAGGACGAAGTAGGACAAACGGGATTGATGACATGGACAAGTCGACAGCCCGGATTAAGTGAAACAAACACAACAACTCAAAATACTAAATCAACTAACATAAATCCAAAAAAGGTGGCATGGCAGAAGAAGACTCGGAGGTGGAGCTTTTGGGAGGTTTATGGTTTTGAGAGTGTATAAATAGAGACGAAGAAGGAAGAAGAACGGAGGAGCCATCCAAATTCACTATCTCACAACTTCGCAGCAATATCTCATCATACGAAAATTTCAACCTGGTTATATATAGTGACGAGGTTGAAATGGCTAATAACTTGGATATAGTGGACGAGCTAAGATTTAGTGCTCAAGTAAGGATGGCCACTTACAGGCAAATAGTCGCCAAAATTTACAATAAGAACGTCAAAATAAGGGTTCTACAAATTGGAGTAGTGCTCAAGAAGGTATTTTAGAACACCAGGAACCAGCAGGCAGGGAAGTTCTCCTACAACTGGAAAGGACCCTGTCAGGTAGAAAGTATGGTAAGCAATGGAGCCTACAAGTTAATGACACTGGAAGGAGAAATCATACGCAAGCCTTGGAACATAATCCACCTAAGAAGTACTACATCTAACTGTAGGAATGCAGGTCCCGACACCATCAGGTATTATCTACATAAGCCTCATACAGCTGGACACGTAAAGCAATTTTTTTTTTAAATTCAGAAACATTTGGGTAGCACCTTTCAGAAGAAAAGACAATTTCACAAACCTTTCTTACGTTTTTTACAAAATTTCTTTGCAAATTCATTCTCCTTCTTCTTTGTTGGGAGAAGCACTACTAATCTTCTGGAAGGCAGTCCATTAAACTTAGACTAACATAAAACTCCTTCCAGTGGAACAATGGCGTGGGCGTGGCGAGCAAGAGGTTTGACCCTCGACACCACTATAAACAACATCACCTAGCGTGGCGTTAAGAAATAAGGACGAACAGACTTCAGAGCCACCAAATAACGACAATGTCGGTCTACAACAGAAGCATACAAAAGCGCGCTAGACACGGTAAATATAAAGGCATGTAAAATATTAATAAAGTTGAGCAAAATACGCTTGCCCAAGGCAAGCTTAAAGTGTTTTTACAAGACACCCCACAGAAGAAATTGCAACACAAAAACTAAATACTAGCAAGAGCGCCTAAGATCATGCCCCCTCAACCACCTGGTTATCATCACCACCGACCAAATCTGATTCTCGTACCACACTGGTAGGGATCTGGGAAGAACCAGTTGCAGTCTCTACTGCAGGAGCCTTCGTATCCTCCAGATCATTTAGGAAACTCAGATCCCGCTTGGTGGGGAAGGCCTTCGCAAAATACCTCTCCTCTTCTCACAAGTCCCATGAAGTGTGGTATCCAGCTTAATACTCCTTGAGGCGTTGGATCTTGGACTCTTAAGCAAAATTTACCACTGCCTGAGAAAGATCCTTCTTTAAGGACAAGAGTTGGTCCTCAACACTCTTTAAGCTAGTTGAGAAGGAGTAGTTCACCTTCTAGGTCCTGGCCAACTGGTCCTGCGCTGCTTTATTCTCATAGATAACCTCAGCCAATTGGGACTTTAGGGCCGCACTTCTCTCTTGGGCATTATTCACCTCCCTCACCTGAAAAAATGGTATCCTTGCGCGCAAAGAGAGACCTTTAGAAGACCTGCACCAAAAGGCTAAACAGGGTAAAATACTTGCTCATGGGGACACGATAACAACAGTTGGAAAAAGAGGAGTCGGAACTGCATACCTCAAAATCATACTCTAAAGATGTGAATAAAACCTCAGAAAAAGGAGTGAAGCTGAAGAAGTGTAGAGGCATAGCGGCAGAAGCAGGCCCATCAATGGCCACAGGGGAACTTCGTTCTGGCTACCATAGCCGACTAGGAAGCGCATCACCTTTGAAGATTGGGAAGGGGCAGGACGAGGCGCCACAGTGGCCAAAGGAGTCACAGATATATGCACGGGCTCAGGAGGAGGCGTGGCCTTCTTCTTGAGAGGAGGATATGTGGAGCCGCCAACCAACTTCCTCTTTGTTGTCGCCATTAAATTGTCCACATGTGGTCAACGAAAACGCGTCAAAAGAAGAGTCACAAACCACAAAGGTAATAACACCAAAAATGTGGGCTCACCAAAGGTCTTCTTTTCTTTAAGATTGCTTTCTGGTGCAAGATCTCCTTCTAGTTTTGCTTCTTCTTCTTCCCCTACAAACTCGGCCTCTTCAGCTTTAGAAGGATCGTTAGAAACACCAACCGATTTGAGGGTCAGGAGTTTATGGAATCTCCTTCTTGCAACAGGGATACTCGACAGCTTTCTCACAATGTAACCGTCAACAGTAGGTTGAGGTTGCACCAAAACTCCACGAATAAACCCCTATGCATAATGAGATAAGTAATGAACAAATAAGAGGAGGACAAAGAAGTACCTTTAGAGGAACCCCACTTGTCGCGCTGATACTTAGGGAAGGAGGTGATGGAGTCAATTTTAACGAAAATGAAGTGTCGAAACCACCCCTCATCCTTCACTTTGGTAGGCATAACAATGTCAGAGACCCTATGGTCAAAGGCTCGAAGGGTCACCTGATCATGGCCCAGGAAGCGATATGTGCACAAATGGGCCATGTCAGCCAGACTCAAGCCCAAGTTATAGTCATCGTTTAAAACACACAAGGAGATCAAGACCCTCCAAGCGTGCGCCCAGATCTGATAGGCGTGCAGCTAATTGAACAACAAAAAATGTCGATCCAGAAACAAAAAAGGGAACATTAGACTCAGGACGAATGAATTCTCATACAAGCACGTCCATCCTGGGCGATAGGTGTCGACCCTCTGACCCGGTAGAGGAATGTGCACTTCGGCCTCCTATTTTAAGTCGAACTGGGTCTAGGTAGTGGGGAGATCTTCAGACGTGAAAGTAGAATCACAAAATACAAAAGAAAGAAAAATGCAAAACAACAAAAATCACTTCATATTTATTTATTCCATGTTTTGTATGAGAAAAAGTCAAGCAACACTCCTTATCCATCATTAAGCGAGTAGAAAAAGACGTTGCAAAATAAATGGGGATATGATGTTTTTCCATGTGAATCGGACTTTCAAGTTTGGTATTTTCATTTGTTGTAATAAATTGGGAGAGATGGAATTTTTGACAATTTCTTGATTTGTAACTCCACATCATCCATAACGGTGCTTGCACCAATCCCGTTTCGACCCACTACCTATCCCCGTTACAACCCTTGTTTCATTTTATGTGCATTCCCATTTTTGCATCTCATATGCGACCATATAGGAGAGGACTACACATTAGATTGCGGGCATGTCTCACAAGTCGAGTAGTTGAGTGGTTTTGGTTACTTTTTCTCACAAAAATCACCCGTTCTTTAAATGAGTGACGAGTGATAACCGTGAGGAAGTCAGTAGTCTAAGTACTCTTAGTCATGGGTCACTTTTGGTTGAATCTTCAGTCGTGTCATGTTGGTCTTATACGATTCACTTTGCTTCCCTATTTTCCGCCTTTGAATTCGTTTTATTGGCATTTGGGGGTCATACGGGTTGCTTGAGCCATGATTAGGGGGTTGACACCTCGTTGAGATTTTTAGACGGTATCTCCTGAACTAGACCTTTGGTTTTTGAAACGAAACCCAACCGCTTGGATGAGGAAAGTAGTTGTTCTTTTGGTTGATGCAGCCTTTATGTCGTTTACGTGCTTAATCTTGGATGTATCTAAATTTTCCGCAAGCCCCCACTTGCCTTGCAAGGAAGTACATACCTCATTGTACTTCATTGTGAGTTGAAGGGACGGAGATGTCCTGTTAATTGCCTCTCATCAGATTTTAGTAGTTTAGTTTAGCTTAATTAAATAAGGGTCTTGTTTTTGCTCACGTACTTACTCGGGGACGAGTAATGTTTAAGTGTGGGGAGGTTTGATATATAATATATTTAGACCGATTCCCGTCTTCATTCTCTTATATTTCGACCTTATTTAATGTGTTTTAGCGTCGGTTTTATTGCATTTTGTTTATTATTACGCTTTGCTTTCATATCATGAATTCCCGTCTCATTTTATAGGAAACATGCCAAAAGAAGTGTGAGATGGGATGAGAAGCAAGAAACTGTCACTAAGCAAATAAGGAAGAGAAGAAATAAAAGAAGAAGAAGAAGAAGAAGAAAGAAATGAAGAAATGAAGAAAAGGAGAAAAGGAAGAGGAGAGAGTGTCCCAGCCGGTCCAAGCCACCAGCAGCCGGCCGGCCGGTTGGGCACTCCGCAACCTCAGAACAAAACTCAACTAGTTGGAAGAGAAGCAAGGGCTCCCAGCCGGTCCAGGCCACCGGCAGCCGGCCATACGTGTTGGGGGAGAAAGTATAAAGAAGGAGAAGAAACGAAGAAGAGAGCCCCAGCCGGTCCAAGCCCCATTCGGTCCAGTCTGGGACTTCTTTCACACGAAGGAAACTCAAATTTGAATCAGAGAGCCCCAGCCGGTCCAAGCCACCGGCAGCCGGCCGGCCGGCTAGGACCCCTAGTCCGCAATTCCGAACTCCCTTATTATTTTGAATCCTTAATCCACCAACCTATATATACCCCTCTCTTAATACATTTTGGACACACAACCCTAGACACAAAAATCCTAGATTTAGCTTTCATTATTCTTAATCATTACTCTAATCCTTTGATAATTAGCACTAATTACTCTACTTTTCTACTTAGTTATCTTTAGATATAGTCTTTCCTTTAGCTATTATTGGAGATTTGGGTTGTAATTTGATATTATAGAAGACTTTCCTTCCTATTTATTCATCAAAGGTTGCAACTTTCATTAAAGCTTGGTACAATTCTTCTCCTAATTACCTCTACTAGTTATTTAATCGCATTTTCTTGCTCTTTCTACTAGGTATCATCTTGAATATGTTTTCCTTTGCCTTTATCATGTTAAACTTCATCTTTAGTATATAGTCCTAGTAGTATGTGTGAGTAGTGTATTGCTAGGGTAGATTGGGGATTTAGTGTAGTTTATGGGTCGATTATGGTATTTGGGCATAAAGATTGGGTCTTTTGGTAGTCTACTTGTTTGTGCACACAAGGTGTTCGTTGAAATGCTTGAATAAGTAATTTGAGTCTAGTCCATGTTTAATTCCTAGTTTGAGTGAGAGCTTAGACTTGCATTGCTTTTGTGTGTGTCAAGGGTGTTTAGGGGGAGGTTAGGGCGATAACCCAATCAAACCTTAGGCTAGGGCTTGTCTTGCACCGAGAGGTGGAGGCTTGCCTATTTTCCGTCTTGCACCGAGAGGTGGAGATATGTTTAGACTCGCTATTAGACTAGTCTTACCCCCACCATAATTGGCCTTCACCTACATTAATGAACCCATTCACCTTAGCTTCTTTTAATCTTTGTTTTAAGTCGAATCCTTGCCTCCTTGTTAGTCTTGTTTAGCATTATTCATCTTCAACTTGCTTTTAGCTAGAATTAAACAAGAATTCGATTAAAGCGTCTTAGAACCATAATTACCGTCCCTTGGGATACAACCCTTGCAATACCCAATGATAACTCATTCGCTTGTGAGGTTAAATAAAAACACACATCAAGTTTTTGGCGCCGTTGCCGGGGAAGACAATATTGGATAAGATAGTTTAATTGATTTTAGGCTTAGTTCACTTTTATTTGTTTGATTTCCCATTTGTCCTAGTGCATCTATTTGCATTAGGAATATTTGATCTTTCTTTGAGTGCATGAGTAGGTGTTTTATCGGACCTCTTTTCCCGCTTGATCGAGAGATTGAGAAGACTTTCCGGGCAAGAAGAAGACAAGCACTTACTTCTTTAAGAAGATCCCTCGTTCTTACTTCCACAAATATTCAACCATCCAAAATTGATTCATCCACTCCTCATCCCTCCAATTCCACCTTATCACCTCTTATCATACCAACAAACCACCCTTCAATCACATCACCCATAAATTCAACCACCTTCTCTCAAAATTCAAATAACACCCACTTACCAAATTCCCCAATTCCACCAAACTCACCAACAAACAACCCTTTCACACAAGAAATGACGGACCAACCTATGGGCTATTACAATAGGCCGGACCCTAATCGGTCTTGCTCGGCCATTAACTATGGAGCTATTGCTCCTAACACCTTTGAGCTTAGACACCATGTCATATCCTTCATTCAACAAGACATTTTTCATGGGTTGAAAAGTGAAGATGCTCATGAACACTTAGTAGGTTTTAAGGAAAAAGTGGGTACAATCAAATAAAATGGAATCACCGAAGATCAAATTCTTCTCATGTTATTCCCATTTTCCTTGAAAGACAATGCCAAGAAATGGTTGAATTCTCATGAACCGGGTACTTTCACCACATGGGCTAGCCTTTCTAAGACTTTCATCAACAAATTCTACCCTCCTTCCAAGACCGCAAGGATAAGACATGAAATTCAAACCTTCAAGCAAAAAGATTTTGAGACATTGAGTGAAGCTTGGGAGAGGTTTCGAGATCTACTCACTTCTTGCCCACATCATGGCATACCAAAGTGGGTGACCACACAAACCTTTTTCCAAACACTTGAGCAAAGGTTTAGAGACATGATAGTGGCGGCTTCCGGCGGTAATTTTGATAAGATGAATAATGCCCCGATATTACGGAGATGATTCAAAACATTTCTGAAACAGTGAGTAGCTATGCCTCAAGGGAAAGTGGGGGTAAGAGTGAAGGGCCTAGTAGGCTTGAGTTGGAGACAAAACTCAAGTTGGATGAGCTATCAAAGAAGTTTGATAATTTGGGGTTGGAAAGAGGTGATCGGGCCTGTCGCAAGCCTGATGCAAAGATAAATTACCCAGACTAGGCTAATAACAAATTAATGTAATTAGGGAAGTAGGGGTCGATCCTCAGGGAGATGGTGTTTCCTATGGATTGTGAATCGTCTCACAATTAAGTTTTATCTATCGATTTTCTGGGTTTTGGAGTTTTTAATTCTAAACTAATAAAAAGCATAAATGCAAAATGAAATAAAAGCTATTAAAGATGAAAGCAATAAAGCAAAAGATGAATTAATAAAAGCAATTAAAGATGAAAGCAATAAAACAAAAGATGAATTAATAAAAGCAATTAAAGATGAAAGCAATAAAGCAAAAGATGAATTAACAATAATGAGAAGCATCTAGGGAAATAGGTTCACACATGTAGATTGACATATTGATGAAATTGGATTTGGGATATGCAAATAATTCATTGAGCGTTCGTAAGAATGGTGTGTTCATTACAATCATAGATCAGATGGTCTAGCAGGCTTTTAGTGCGATTTACTAGGTCCTAATCCACTACGTCACGCTTTGTCTATTCAATTCCTGTATATCTACCTTGGAAAAGAATTCCATACTAGTCAAATGATTTTAGCTAATAATCGTTAACTATCGTTACAATCCAAACATGCATAGACACAACGTTTTAAAGGCATAATTTCTTAATCCAATTATCATGTTTTAATCAATCTAACATGACTACCCTACACCCTAGAAAGGATGACTACTCACTCATGATTATATCTATGTCTAAAATGATATTAACAATGAAAACTAGGATAGACATGTTTATTTGGTTTTGACTTTTTATATGGCGATAATAACGACGCTAATTGATAATCTAGGAAATGAAACAACGATTATAACGGTACTAAAATGAATCTAAGACAATATGTAAAGCGAATAACAATCAAATGGAAAACAAATAAGAACATTAAACAAGGGATAAAACAAAAATACCTATATGACGACAATGATAACAATAATAGAAAATCCTTGCATATAATAAACGATCCTTGAATTGCAACGCTTGAATCACACAAAGGAGATTACAAGGATGAAATCCTTATTAATCTAAGCTAAAGGACAGAAATAAACTAAGAAAAGAAGAAGAAAATGAGAGAAGGGAGGCTAGTTCCCCCTTCCTCCTAATCTAAGGAGAATTGTAAGAAGAAGAGAAGAGGATTGTAGAAAGGTGTGTGTCATGATATGAGGGCTAGAGCATCTATTTATAGTATTAGGGTTTCGTGGAGAAGAGGTCGGGCATTAAACACATAGGACAAAAGTAGGAAGAAAACGCCGTTTTCTCGAAGCAGCACATAAACCCTATCGGGTACACACAAACCCGATCGGGTATTTCGTCTTCTGGAAGCAATTGACTAACGCTTCATCTTCCTTTGCTTTGACTTGACTTCCAACATCCCCCTTGACTTCTACAATCGGGTTTGTTGATAGGGTATGATGTAAAGCGATGAATTCTTCCGTCTAATTGATTGGTCTTCCGACAACTACGAAACCGTCTTTGCTTCTTCTCTCTCTTAAGTTAGTGAACCTTCTTGAAATGCCTTACACATGGTCAAGCTTTCTTCTTTGAATCGTTAGGGTTCTAGGCAAATGCTCGGGAATATAGAAAAATGGCGTAGAAAAGTCACTTTCCCTACAAAACAAGTTAGAACACAGGAATTCGCCTAGAAGATGATATTAGCTCATAAAATGGCTTAACAAAGCACAAATGACATACAAAACCGAGCTAAACTGGGGGTTAAAATCATACAAATATTCACTTATCAAACTCCCCCAAGCTAAACCTTTGCTTGTCCTCAAGCAAACATAACAAACAATACCAGGACAAGGGTTGCAAGCATTGGCTACTACACCATCAGGAAACAAATCTAAACGTAAAGCTTTGGAAACATAATGAATCATAACCCAAAGACAACGTGGGCAAGAATGATACAGAAACATGGCTGATATTTTACATAACGGCGTAGCACAAAGAATTTCACTACAGAATTTTCGGCTCTTGCATGATCTTTTTGACAAATGGACTCTCACGGCACACGCGAACACTCATGTATGCAAAAGGTGATTTCTTTATGTGTAAATGTTTTTGAGACACTCACCTATCTACGACTTATGAAAATGTGTCCGCAGTCTAATATGGTAAACAATTCAAAACACAAGTCAAAGATCACAATGCACACAGAAAAGAAGCCGAAAAAATAAGAAGAAGGCTTTGGGAAATGGGTGAAAGATGGACAAACAGTTATGGTCAATGTGAAGGTTAGAATGAGCTAGAAACTGACCAATGATAAATGAATACTCAATCCAAACTTTCGATCAATTCCCACAAAAAAAACGAAGCCACAGGTAACAGATTGGCTTATTACACACGAAACACAAGGGTAAACTCCTTCTATTGATTGAATTGACATTTCTTAGGAGATACTCACAACTTCTTTTATTTTTTCTTTCTCGATTTCTCTTTTTTTTTTCTTTTCTTTTTTCTTTTGAACATCACTTCTTGAATATTTTTCGTTCTCCAAATTCACTTTGTCATTAAGGAACAAAATCTTCTCAAAAGAGCACCCATACACCATAGTCTAGCTACTAGCTCAAAAGGTAGGCTGTTTTTATATGTAGCTATTATTTTTGTGAAGCATTTGTATGAAAGGGCTTATTTTGAGGTGTAATTCAAAGTGAAAAAGGCTTCAAATCTTAGTGAATCATAAATGCAATGCTTATAGGAATGAAATGAGAACCATACTTATGCGTTTTGACATGACACACATCACAAGGAGAACTACACACACCTAAATGAGACTGGGTATAGATGTACCAGCCTAAAAAGGTTCTACCTTACAATATATGTAACTTGCCAAATGTCAAGATCAAGCGTACTCATCTATAGATTCATTCCATGCCTACTGTGTACAAGACTTCCCCATGTATGCACAATTCAATGAATATTGAATCATTATCTTTTGAAAGCTCTCAGTTTGGGAAATGTAACATGATAGCATAGTAAACAAGCAAGCAAAGCATGAAAAGCATTCAATTATGTTCAGAAATTTTTAAATTTTCTCAAAAATCTTCTCTTTCTTTTATTCAAAATTTGAAAAAAATGATAAACTAAAATGCAAAAATGGGAAAATGCAATCCCTCCCCCAAGCTAAACATCACATTGTCCTCAATGTGAGCACAAAGACAAAATATGCAATGAGATGCTTAATGGGAAAAGGGAAAATGAAAGAAGAGTGAAGCTTACTAGTCAGTGCGGACTCCCTCAAGCTAGTCTTTTGGACTTGACAAGGAAGGTCTTTGTGAATTCTTCAAAAACTCTTTCATCTGCAAAATAAATCCTAACAATGAAAAAGGGAAATACAAAATGCAAAAAGAAAAGGAACACGGGTTGCCTCCCGAGAAGCGCAATTTAAAAGTCTTGCTAGACTCCATTTCTTTCTTTGAAATCATCTTTTATCTTTAAGCTCACTATCATCCAAGCTTGTCATCATAGCCTGCTTTACATTCTCCATCCATGCTAAACTTTTCCGAGAATAGCCCCTTCTAGCACTTTTAGCAGTAGTGCTTTTAGTATGATCACCTACAAGAGAATCAACACTAACATGTGCCTCCACCGGATCCGTCAGTAAGGATTGAGGCATAGAAGAAACAATAGAAGAGTCATCAACATTAAGCACATAACAAGGTTCTTCTACCACAGGACTCCTAACGGTGACATTTTTACTAAAGGTCACCTTGTCATCTCCTATCTCTAGTGTCAACTTCCCATTCTTGACATCGAAAATTGCACCAGTGGTGTGCAAAAAGGGTCTCCCCAAAATTATTGGGATTTGAGAGTCTTCGACAATGTCAAGTACTAGAAAGTCAACGGGAATGAAAAACTTACCAACTTTGACGGGCACATCTTCTAAAACACCCATAGGTTGTTTTAGAGAACGGTCCGCCATTTCCTAAGTAATATTAGTGCATTTCAAAGCACCCATGTTATGTTTTTCAAACATAGTAAAGGGCATGACACTTACACTAGCACCTAGGTCGCAAAGGGCCTTATCAATGGTATATGTGCCTATAGTGCAAGGGATGGAATAACTACCAGGGTCCTTGAGTTTTGGTGGAGACCTATTTTGCAAGAGTGCACTACACTCTTCAGTGAAAGCTACGGTCTTCACCTCATTGAAGGATCTCTTCTTGTTGAGGACTTCCTTCATAAACTTGAAGTAAGAAGGAACTTCTGAAAGCAATTCAAGGAAAGGGACTGTTACCTTTAAGTTTTTAACGACGTCAAGGAACTTACCATACTTTGCCTCCTCCTTCTGCTTGGCTAATCTTTGGGGAAATGGGACTTTGATCTCAATAGGAATCTCGGGCTCTTTCCCTTTTGACGTGGGCACCTTGTCTTCAACATTAACAACCACCGGCTCATCATTATGCTTACCACTGCTCGAGGAAATGGCGTTTATAGTTTCGTGAGGTTGGTAACAATGTGAAGGCAGCTGCCCCTGCTCTTGGTAGGTATTAGAAGAGGTAAATTGGGAAATTTGAGCTTCCAACAATTTGATGGCGGCATCCTTAGCTTGATCACTCTCTTGAAATTGAGCTATCATGGTGTCTTGCCTTTGAGCCAATTGCAGTATTATGGCTTCAAGTTTACTTACACCATTGTCACTCTGTTGAAATGTAAAGGATTGAAGTTGTTCTAGCTTTTGTGTGAGAAGGGCTACTTGGGCTTGTAAAAGTGTTAAAGCGGGGTCTTCTTGCTTAGATTTCGATGGTATGGAGCGGGAATTTCTATATTGAGAATCGTGAATTGCCATGGATTCAATGGTATTGTGAGCCTTTTCAACATTGATTTGATCAAATCTTCCATTGTTAGCAGAATCCAGGATTCGACGGGACTCTATATAACACCCATTATAGAATGTGATGGCAAGGA
>JAIUZE010075067.1:63579-119784 GCA_022085475.1 Heliosperma pusillum | reverse complement strand
CTTGTTGTTGTAAAATTAATGTGCTTGTAATGGTTATTGCAAGTCCTAGACCTCTAATTAGACTCCTCTAATTAGTTCATTAAATTACTTTAACTTAATGATTTAGGATCTAGTTATCATGCATGCAAATATAAAAGCATAAATATAAAGATAAGATGAAATTTCCTTACAATGGAAATTTTCGGCCAATATGGGGCACAATAAGAACTCCTTCTTATTGTTCTTGAGCTTGTATTTAGTAGATGATCCTCCATAAAATAACCTCCAAAGTAGAAGGTCTCCTTCTTGTGGCACTCAAGATTAAACCCAAAATAATCACTTAGTTTTTTTACTAGAAAACACAAGTGATAATATGAACTAAAATTAGATTTATTACTACTCTAGTAATAAGAAAAATATTAGTGTTTGAGATTTTTTAGAGAGATGAGGATTTTTAGAGTGATAAGCATGCAAAATAAGAATGAACTTGTATCCAAAATGAACAACAATTTTGTCCATATAAAGGACACATGGTCCGGCCAAGGAGAGCCCTAGTGGCCTCTTATTTTGCTTAAAATAATCTCATGCAAACTAGTTGAGTGTAGGAATGAATAAGAACATGATCATGTGTCATAAACATGACATGATCATATGTTGTAGTGTGAAACAAGAAACAACAACCATCATGTTCTTTCACTACATGATTTCGGCCCCCACTAGTGTCATGTGGTCCATTTTGATTTTTAATATTTGTCCCACAAATACTTATAATCATATGCTTAATTATCTTGTATAATTAAGGGTTAATTTGATCATATAACAATTATATGACTTAAACTAATAAATAATATACACTTAACTTTTATGTGATATTTTATCATTATATCAATATATAATGGGTCCCACAATGCCTAGTTAGTTTATTTTACAACTTCTTGTAAATATAATAAACTAATCACCTCTACCTCAAAATATATGCACAACCTCAACTAATTTAATGAATTAACGATTAATCATTAAATTAAATCTTGTTTAATCGTATTAAAATAAGACGTAAAATTTATTCATTCAGTTATCGTATAATTGACTAATAAACTTAAGTGGAATGAGTTCGTAACTCAATTTCCAATAAATAACTCTCGTAACTAAACGTACATATCAAATATATGTAATGCTCTAATTAAACTGTATCGTATACAAATAATTAGTATTCTATTTGGGTCTCATCCTATAGGTGTGACCTAAAAGGGATCAGTTGATTACCGCCGTCATACGACAATAACGTCAAACTCTAGTCAGCCAAGCGTTACCGATTTACGTTAATCAACTGACGTGGAGTATCAAACTATACTAATCATGCCACGTATATTCCAAATGAGATTTATTATATAAATGCACTATTGTGGAGGACACTTACTCCAACAATCTCCCAATTGTCCGATACAAGTTGTGCATGTAGCGACACTATTGTGGAGGACTCCTACTCCAACAATATCTCCCACTTGTCTCGACAAGTTGTGTGCTACCGATTCTCTTGTCTCTTTTGCGTCACATCTTCCCACTCATTGTAAGGTGTCTTACAGGTCGCACTTGCAATTGAAAATTATAAATAGAGTGCTTTTCTCGATCTGGGAGAGTAACTGTCTGACCGGAAAATCTACCAAGAGATCTCTTCCGAGCGTTGGCCACGCATTTCAGTTACTAAACCTCCTCGAGGGCCCGAAGATGTTTCATACCCAACGTGGGTGGACAATTCCTGTTGACCGCCATCTTACACTGTACTGATGCCGATCACCATGACCCATAAGATGTCCATCGGCCTCCTTTTCACGGCACTACCCTAGGACCAAACCAAAGTCATCGGAAACTACAAAAAAACTAGCAACCGACTCAGGTAAATGGTCCGCCAGTCTAACGACTTCGACTCATAGGATAAAAAATGAATCCCCAGAAATCCCCCCGCACGACCAGCCTTCAACAATTTTGATAAGGGACTCTATTATGGTCACTTGCCGACAGAGTGTCTCAACAGTCTGTATATGTAAACGACCAGTCATCTCCATGAACCCATGGTGCTGAACCACCATCGATCGACTTACAATCTAGTCACTTTACTTCGAGACGTCACCTCAAATGAGTGACTAGGGACAAAACACTAAGTTCATCCTGTTCACTTGAATTGGGTTCAACCTTTCAACCAATTCGGATAAACAAAGTATTAAAATTTAGTCAAACTAAATAAAGGAGTTTTTAATGAAACTCTAACAATGAATGCGATTATCAAATATTTGGAAAAATTGATACGCTATCAATAATTTCATATCTCATAATCTCTAGCAATTCAGGTACATATTTCAATCCCATTGAAACGACATGACTATCATGTTCAGCCTGCAAAAGGCATGGCTAATGGATTAGCAATACTTGCATCTTTCCCACCGTTCTGATTGTTATTTCTCTTTGTCTACGTAATCTCATATTACATAAAACTTTCTGAGTACATGTCTAGGTTAGAATCTAGACTTAGCACTCTTGGCCTAAAGGTAGCTCCCACTGTTTTACCAGTATCATGGGATAGGATATACAGCTATAGAACTATTTCTAGTCCCTCCAATACTGTCGAATCCAAGCTACTTTCATATGCATCATCATATGATGCAATGTACTCCATTTCCGTTGTGAAATCCGCAATGAAAAACTGCCTGGAACACTTCCAGCGGATACATGACATTTATATTTGAAAATGTCACTCCTACTTGGAACCTTTCCAATAGTGTTTTCTGCTTGGAACTCTTCCAACAGATAAATCTTCTATAAAACACAGCCAGTTCGTGATTTCAAATCACTTTGATCAGTTTGGAAACTGAAGTCTGTGTAAACTCTTACACACAACTCACTATAAACTCCAAACATATGGAACATATCTTTAGTCCTTCGCAAGTACTTAAGAATGTTCTTTATGGCTATCAAGTGACTCTCACTTGGATTTGATTGCAAACGACTTGTCATGCTCAAAGCATGCGAAATGTCGGATTGAGTATACATCACAGCGTATATAATTGATCCCGCAGCGGAAGCAAAAAGGAATCAATTTATCATGTGTTCAACTTCCTTGAACTAGTCAAAGATCTTATCAATATAAGAATTTTGACTCAACGCTAATATCCTTTTAGATTTATCTCCATAAATCCATATATCTAAAAGATGTTTTCTATTTCTCCAAAATATTCCATCATCTAAAATGATCAATATGTCTCCACATATAAGACTGATGCACACCACATTACTCCCACTAAACTCCATGTATAAACATAATTTCTTGAGATATCGAGAAATATTTTACAACATGATTGACACACTAATTCCAACTCTTTAGTGCTTACTTAAGACATACTCTTAAGCTTGCAAATTAACTTAGGATAATTAGGATTTACGAACCCACAGGTGAATATAAAATATACTACCTCTTCTAGAATCGTATTCAAGAAGGTGGTTCTTGAGATCCAGTTGACATCATACTATTATGATATACTGTAAACGCTAAGTATATTCGAATGGATCGAAGAAATAAGGTTGGTGCAAAACTCTTTGCCTACCAATTTATCTTTTGAAACATTTTAATGTTCATCCATGCAAATTTCGATCTTAAAAATCAATTTACATTGAAGAGGTCGTACTTCTTCAAGTAAAATTTACCAGGTCACATACCTGACCATAATGCATGGAGTCGATTACGAATCACATGACTCTAAGCCATAGCAAGAAGTTAGGACTAGAAACAGTCTTTTATAAGTCACATATTAGAATTCATCGCTATAAAGAAGTGATAAAATTCCACCTGACTTCTTATGTTCCGAAGAAACAATTACTGAACAAGCAATGAGGAAAACCTTTTCCGGACCATATGCTCAGTTTGTGGCTCTTGAAACATTTTCTCTCACTCTGTCTTATCAAGAAATAATCGTATTTTTATTGAACGACAGCATCACGAGTCACAAACGCTTTGTTCTCGTGGTCAATGTGGGATTATTGAGCACTTGTTTCATTCAAATAACTTATAAATTAGGTACGCTACCTACCCATATCGTATATGGAATGAAATCAGACTGTTATAAATGTGCTTTAATATGTTGGGAAAAGAAATAACAGACAAAAATATTAAGATCCCAAGGTTAGTCAAATGGGTCATTTTGACTTGACAAAGACAAAACCATATCGTATAAGGTTCTGTTTCTCTATTCAACAACGCCTTATCTTATAATGTGTGTTAGAGAAGTTAACTCGTGAAACTATTTCACAATACTTTTGGTGAAAATCAAAGTCAATACTTAGATATTTATAGTTACGATTTAGTAGTAAGTCCTTGATCTAATACTCTTAGTGGTTAACTACTTCTCATTGAAGCTCTTTGAACTTTTCAAAGATTTCTCTTAGCACCTCATTAAGTAGAATCAAACATAATATCTACTTAAATCGTCGGTATATAAAGGGAAGTAATCATTACTAGGGGTGAGCAAAACCGGGTACCCGATACGGTTTTAATAACCGTATCGGGTACCCGGTTTTTTTAAGGCTGAAAAATGATACCCGGATACGACCCGGTTTAACCGGGTACACGGTTTTCGGGTACACGGTTTTTCCGGGTATACGAAAACCGGGTACCTGGAACCGGTTTAACTAAAATTGTAACTTTCTGACGAAAAAAATCCATCAGAAACAATTATAAAGTTACTAAAACAAAATCAATAGATACATTTATTTGTTACAGTATAAATCAAACTAATTAACAATCAGAAACAATTATAAAGATACTAAAACGAATATGTATAAATAAATACAAGATTAAAAGATGCATGCAGTAAATTAATTAAATAAATTGGGGTTTCTTTACACAAATTAAATCTTACTTAATTAAATAAAACGATGGAGCAGATCTGGAGAGGACGGCGGATGAATGATGGAGCGAAAGAGCGGAAGAGATTTGGAGAGGATGAACGATGGAGCGGATGAACGACAGAACGATGACGGCGGTGGAACAATTTAGAAATTTTTAGGGTTTATTTGAATGAGTAAATGAGGGAAGAATTGAAGAAATGAGGAATGAGGAATGAGTAAATTGAAGAAACGACTAAAATGAGTACGACTGTACGAGTCTTGGGCTTGGCCCATTAGCCATTGGAAGTTTGGAACGTGCTGTGTTTAATTTTTTTTTTTTTTTTATTTTTATTTTTTTTATTTTTAATTAAACCGGGTCAAAACCGTATACCCGGATTTGATTTTTCCCGACCCGGACCCGGTACGGTTTGTCAATAAACCGTATCGTATACCCGGAAATTCGTATCGTATACCCGGAAAACCGTGTAATTAAAACCGTATACCGTATCGTATCCGTATATTAAAACTGTATCGTATATTTTTGCTCAGCCCTAATCATTACCATCTCTGGTTGTGTTTGTTATTGGACTACACATATTCTTATGTAATGGGGCCAATAACTTACTAGTTCGATTTCCTTTTTAACAAAAGGGCACGAATCATCTTGCCTTGAATACAAGATTCGCACGCACCATAAGATTCAAAATCAGATGGTTTAGTACTAGCCTCTTAAGTGCTACACAATCCAGAATTAAGATTAGATTAGGGTCACCAATTGTGAGCCTTTTTTCAATCTATATGACAAGTAATTTCTAGTTTAGGTCAAGAATATAATTATATTTGATTGGTATGGGGTAACCATGGACCAAGTAAAGGCATAAATAGATACAACGCTTGTTCCATTCACAAAAGTGAAACACTTGTGTCGTACACTTAAGTGGATACTATATTCTTTATTTAGAGGTCATGAACATAATATCGTTTATTAAGTACACCTCTAAATCCAAAACTAGATTGATCATATTATAACTTTTATATGTCTTTATAGAAATAAAACTACAATAGTTATATTTCCCTTGTAGGTCGACATTTAATCATGGTTAATCGTCGCACGATTTATTACATGTATTAAATACATTGATGAAAACCATAATGGGTATCTAATACCCAAAAATTGCATTTAGCAAAATAAATGTCGATCATATAGATATTATGGGTGAAAATAGTACACCCAATTTCTAACTCTTTAGAAAGCTTGGGGCAGATTCTTTTCTTGTGTCATACACTTTAAAATAGAATCGTCAAAAGTTGGGTTCGACACCTTGCTTGGGTTTTGACTTTACTATTCAAAATAGTCTTGCCTTTTTCCCTTGCCTTGTGCCAAACTCGTGCCAACCTACTCTTGAACCTCGTCTTAAAAATTAAGAATATAAACATCATTCTTAGTGCTCCCACTCACTTTCATGAATCTCTACTTAGACAAGTATATTAGAATTATTGTGAAGATTATTCTTCATTTCATTCATGGTTTTTCCTTCAAAAGGATAAACTTTTCATGAAGTGACTACGGTATTTGGTTATTCACGATTTTAAATAAATCGATTAACCTAGTCGTCCCAACTGATTTGGCCTCTTTTGAGGTAAGCCTTGATAAGGAGCATTTTGACGACATACCAAAAAATTAAAATATTTTCGTCGGAGCGAAAAGATTGATGTACCATTGTTAAGAGAAGACGTCACTAAAAATCAAAACGTTTTTGACTAAGTGTGACTTATTCATTTACTATTCATAAGAGACATTTGCAATGGTGAATATGAGGATCAAAAGATAAAATTCATTTTGTCTTTAGCTACGGTGGTTTAAACGGAGATCGCAATCAAAATACTACAGTATAAAATAATGGAAATCCTTTCCACGATTGAACGGATTTACAAGTTCATAGAAGGATAAAATATTTGTCATTTGCGCGTATAAAATAAATATCAACGGAAAATAAACATTCATCGCTTAAATATAATTTACTTGTAAAACAATTTTAAACAAGTCACTCATATAATGACCCCTCACGAAATTATATAAGTGATTCCAAGACCCATCTTTAGACAAAAATAGTCATCGTATGCTACCTTTATCAAAAAATGGTAACTCAATACTTGACTAATTCTACACTTAGAACTCTTGGTTGACGGATTTCAACTAAATCTATCTCCTAGTCCCAAGATAACGCTTATCTCGTTGAGTCCAATCCAATTTTGGCTTGTGATCGTATCACCCTACTTACTCGAGGTAAAAAGGGACCCACGAGCGTGGTAGCCCTAATGAACACGGGATTCATAGGTGTTACTAATTGGTAAGGCTAATCTCAATTTTTAAGTTATGTGAGAGGTCTTGTAAATTTAGTTATTAATTCCCTATAAGCGAACTAAGTCGGTGAATTTTGAATAACTTTGAATTGACAATCGAGAAATAAAATGCATGTTGGCGATTTTGGTATGTGCGGAAAAACATAAAGCAAGCATAAAAAAAATCCTAGTATGGCCACCTAACTAATCTAATTAACTAGAAGATTACAAAATCGAAAACCAACTCCTTGGCCCCTTGCCTCTTCATGAACATACTTCAAAAAGGCACCGTCTTTTGGAACACCGACTTCGGGAATCTTCGTCTTCATAATAATTAATTACAAAAAGATACAAATAAAAATCCTATTATACATTTGATCTAAAAATGAAATTAAATTATTACAAACGGCGATACGAGATCGCAAATAAAATTACAACCGAATCAGTATTCCCTTACATTACAGGTAATACAGATTAAAATAATCTAGGCCATAGTAGGTACAACTTGCATTAAAAATTAAATAAATGACATTCATTCATTCAACAATAACAACATAAATAAAATGCTGTAAAATCATGCCAAAATCGCCCTAAATACTTATCATGCTCATTCTAGCTCGTTTTTATGAATTTTATCGATTTTTAACCATTAAAAATCAATAATCAACTCTTAAATCGTATTTAAGTTCAAACTAATTTTCTAAACTGATTTAGAACTCAAAATTAGTCCCCACTAACTTTGTTTGTATTTAATTAGTTCGAATTGATCGTATTTGCTAAATATAGATGTTTAATCATAACATATATGAAATAAACCCAAAATAAAATATAAAACTCATAAAAAAATTGAAACCAAAATTTTTTTACATTCTCTAACATTTCCAGGAACTCTAAAAAACAGAAAAAGTTGCCCAAAAAATTTGAATAAAGTTTATGAACAAATAACATAGTATTCAACGGTTTTATCAAATAAAAACCATTAAATATAATAAAATAGTGAAACAAATTATAAAATTTCACCAAGATTATGTAAATCAGATTATAAAATGTACCAAAAATTTTCAAGACCAGAAAAGAACGTTTCAATTTTATGATCATAATAATCTCACTTTATTGACTTTTATCTTATAAAAATCAATCATCATGCAAAACTTAATTAAAAGTCACGAAATTTTACATACAGTATGTACAACATGCATGTGAGATCATATAAAACATTCATGGCCAGAATCAACATGCAACTAGTTTTAGTTAACTTTTAACATAAAATATGCATATTAACATGATTTAAAGACCATAAATCAAAATAAATAGCAAATTAATCCCTACAATCACCAAATTTGACCACAACCATTTTCAGGTCATTAGGTATGCATGCAAATCAAAAATTTTGTGCAAACCAATTTTTAACACAAATTTGCAATTTTACCCAAGTTATCGTATAACTCGATTTTAATGCTTAAAATCGACATGCATGTCACAATTGAGCACTGATACCACATGCAAGTCCTAGACCTCTAATTAGACTCCTCTAATTAGTTCATTAAATTACTTTAACTTAATGATTTAGGATCTAGTTATCATGCATGCAAATATAAAAGCATAAATATAAAGATAAGATGAAATTTCCTTACAATGGAAATTTTCGGCCAATATGGGGCACAATAAGAACTCCTTCTTATTGTTCTTGAGCTTGTATTTAGTGGATGATCCTCCATAAAATAACCTCCAAAGTAGAAGGTCTCCTTCTTGTGGCACCCAAGATTAAACCCAAACTAATCACTTAGTTTTTTTACTAGAAAACACAAGTGATAATATGAAATAATATTAGATTTATTACTACTCTAGTAATAAGAAAAATATTAGTGTTTGAGATTTTTTTGAGAGATGAGTTTTTTTAGAGTGATAAGCATGCAAAATAAGAATGAACTTGTATCCAAAATGAACAACAATTTTGTCCATATAAAGGACACATGGTCCGGCCAAGGAGAGCCCTTGTGGCTAGGGCAGAGCACGGATCGGATATCCGATCCAAAGTGCTAGTTCGGATCGGATATCCAAATTAGAATTCTTAAATTTAGATATCCAATATCCAAACCAAATGTATCGGATATCCAGTGTTTGGATATCCAAAATAATCGGATCGGATACGGATATCCGTCGGATATCCATATTTTGGAATTTACTTCAAAATTAAGTTTGAAACACGATCATATTCATCGTTTTACACGATGATTTTCTTTAGTATTCTTACTTTAATGTTCTCGACATAAAATTTAAATACCACTTACATATTTCTCTTAAAATTTAAACTTTTATAAGTTTTTTATAAAATAACATTGTATTTTCTCGAAATTATACTAGAAAATTATAGTTTCGGATCGGATCGGATATCCGATCCAAACTTAACTTTCGGATCGGGTATCCAAAAATTCGGATCGGATACGGATAAGATATCGGATCGGTTTGGATAATCGGATTTTTTGCTCAGCCCTACTAGTGGCCTCTTATTTTGCTTAAAATAATCTCATGCAAACTAGTTGAGTGTAGGAATGAATAAGAACATGATCATGTGTCATAAACATGACATGATCATATGTTGTAGTGTGAAACAAGAAACAACAACCATCATGTTCTTTCACTACATGATTTCGGCCCCCACTAGTGTCATGTGGTCCATTTTGATTTTTAATATTTGTCCCACAAATACTTATAATCATATGCTTAATTATCTTGTATAATTAAGGGTTAATTTGATCATATAACAATTATATGACTTAAACTAATAAATAATATACACTTAACTTTTATGTGATATTTTATCATTATATCAATATATAATGGGTCCCACAATGCCTAGTTAGTTTATTTTACAACTTCTTGTAAATATAATAAACTAATCACCTCTACCTCAAAATATATGCACAACCTCAACTAATTTAATGAATTAACGATTAATCATTAAATTAAATCTTATTTAATCGTATTAAAATAAGACGTAAAATTTATTCAGTCAGTTATCGTATAATTGACTAATAAACTTAAGTGGAATGAGTTCGCAACTCAATTTCCAATAAATAACTCTCGTAACTAAACGTACATATCAAATATATGTAATGTTCTAATTAAACTGTATCGTATACAAATAATTAGTATTCTATTTGGGTCTCATCCTATAGGTGTGACCTAAAGGGATCAGTTGATTACCGTCGTCATATGACAATAACGTCAAACTCTAGTCAGCCAAGCGTTACCGATTTACGTTAATCAACTGACGTGGAGTATCAAACTATACTAATCATGCCACGTATATTCCAAATGAGATTTATTATATAAATGCACTATTGTGGAGGACACTTACTCCAACAGTTATGACATCTAGAATTCACTTAAAGTATTGTTTCTGTTATAACAGACATGTTAATCATTATAGTATATGTATACATTACAGTTATTAGATTACATGTGACTAATTGTGAGAATTAATGTCTTTCTCAAATTAAAGGTGTCTTAGATTTTGAATTGATTTGTGATACATGGAAGGAATCATGTCGATTAATAAATGACGTGTGACCGCCATGATCCAATTAGTTCTAATTCGATTAAGGATATAAAAGTTAGTGAACTAAACATAAAGGTTTACATTAAAGTTATTGAACGATTAAGTCAACACAAAGGCCAAGTGGGAGAATGTTAGAATATTTAATAATATTCAAGTGACATTTGTGTTTCGGGTTTAAATAATAGTTACGTTCATATTAAATATTACGACTTTAATATAAAAGATGACACCGTGATGGATCGGTCTCAATTAAAGTAATTGAAGTCCGGGAATTATTATTCCCTCTTACCTTACCCTAATATAAGTCGTCTTTCACGAAAAGGTACGATTGAGTTTGATTATGTGAAAGGTATGTACCCATCATATATTTATATGAGAGGGATACTGGAAGTTTAACATAATATATCAAATATCATTATCATAAAAGAAACAGAGTACGTACAAAGAAAAAATAAAGTGAAAGACAGAAAGATAGTTTCTTTCTCCATCACCAAAAGAAATAGAAGGAAAGGGTTAAGGAAGATAATCAATCTTCTATACTTCTTATTATTGTATTGAGTGCGTCTGTAAGACATGGACACAGGTTGGTCCTTCATTCCGTCTTGTTGTTTATATTAGGGTTAAATTAATTCAAGTCTATATTGATTCTTGGGACTGATTTCATTATCGAAATCATAAAGTTTATCTTACACACGACTTTTAGGCTGACTGATAAAGTTGATACTACACCAGTGAATAGACCGATTTGATTTGGTTCCTGCCCACCAGAAATGCGTTAGGAGGGAGCTAATCCTATTAGCCACGCTTATCGATATCTCAAAATCGATAGAATATAATTTGAGAGGGTAGACCGAACACTAGAGATCAAAATTAGTCGACCCGTATTGAAAATTAATATACGTGTTGTGAATATATTACCTACAATTTAGTATTTATAGGTAATATTTTCACCACACATACATATATTCACCATATTGTACAAAATGTTTTTATAAAACGATAAGCTATAGGCTCAATCCAAAGTTGTGAAAATTGAATTTTAGTGACTTGTAATATTGCCCACTGTATTTGCTTTAGTTTTATTCCACACAACTCAAATAAGCTAGCACATAGGCTACCTTTTGGGAATGTAGTTTCTATTTATTCTTACTGCTACCACAAAAAGATTATAGGAAGATTACTATAATAACATTAAATGAACAACACACCTAGCCCACCTAGCCCAATGTCATTTCAAATCATAATTTCCAGTAGATAAAATGTCAAATTTTTCTAAAGTTGAAAGGTAAACGTTTGACATGTTTAATTAAAGTTTGGACAAATACATATTAGGGGTAAAACTAGCATAGGTGGGTAACCAAAGTTGGGTAGATGCGTGTGAAATTTAACATCTTACATAACATTCCGTTGAGTAGGGTTGGAATTGGTCAAGATAAAATATAGAAGTAACTTTTCATGCTGTTCAAACGTTACGTTGTTCACGTATACGATTTTAATTGGCAAGTCACTCTATGCTTAAGTTACGCTTTATATGCAAGCTAAAGTTCAATTATATGGAAGTTGGTTAGCACCGAGGAGAGGTGTTTAACGCCATGTGTCATAGGAGCGATGACATCGGACCTTCACTTTTTGGGAGCCTCATATTTTATACTTCCTCCATTCAACTCCACTCTACCAAAATGTTTTTTCACATTTGCCGAGACGAGTTTTGCACGGTAAATATCGTTAGATACGTGTTTGCAAAAATTATAAAAGTTAGATATTAGTAATGTACTCGTAAAGACGAATCAAACAAGATCACACATAAATATATTTTTTACTTATATATTGAGAGAAAATTGCAATTATATGATCGCTTGTAAATAGTGTACAAAAAAGAAAGTGGTAGAGTGAAGTTGAATGGAGGAAGTACGGAGTAATAGGTATAGAAAAAAAAAAGTATTACTCCACAAAACAGAACACATCAAAAGCTTTTGACGAGACTGAGAAATTCCTTTTAACTATTACTCCGTAGTACCTACTCTGTATTACACTATTCCAATGAAAGGTAAATTAATTTTGTATAGAATTGTATAACTATTACATATTTCTTTGACAATTGTGTAAGCAAAGAAAAAAATTTCTAAGTTTAAATTACTGAATTCTTACTTGTGTTCCATGATCTTACAAACGATATTTGAGAAATTATCTTTGATATGTAGCTTTGGAGAATGACTTATTGGTAAAATAAGTTGACTATTAATGCTTGTTTTATGAGTTTGCTTCAAGAAAAGTTTGGAGAGTGACATTCTTCAATAGAAGGTCAATAGTGGATGACAATTTTCAAGTGAATATTAATAGTGAAGTTAAAATGTAGAAAAATTTCAGTTAGTATAGTCGAAAGATAATTTAAAATTTTAGTTGTTGATGTACAACAACTACTATATTTTTTATTAAGGGGCCTCGTTTTTGTCCCCGCAAAGTGCCTCAATTTTTTTTGGAGACACCCTTGTTTGTTAGTACTTGTCAATAAAGCCATTAGCATATTTTCCGGTAAGGATCTTCTCCATTTCTCGATCGAATGATGTAGGTTTACTTGAAAATGAAAAAATTAATGATTATGATTAAAATATATAATATAATATTCCTTATGAGTGGAAATAGACAAAAAAATAAATAGAGAGGATCCATTTCCCATACTTTCATCTTTAGCACGTCTCACTGAAAACGGGCACTATTCGTCAGAAGCTGGAGACGGATAGTATCGCTCTCACAATATGCAAGTGGGAGGGCAAGTGGAGAGACCCCATTTACCCTCCCCACTTACATATTATAAAGGGGACTTTATCCGTTTCCAGCGTTTGACAAATAGTGTCCTTCTTCAGTTGCGTTTCATCTTTGTTCTATGATAGTCACATCACTCACATGTATTGTCATTGGAATCTCCAAGGCCCTGTTCTTTTGTACTTAAATTCAGCTCTTATAAGTTCAGTTCAGTTCAGTTCAGCTCCAATAAGTTCAGTTCAGTTCAGTTCAGCTCTATTAAGTTCAGTTCAGTTCAGTTCAGTTCAGTTCAGTTCAGTTCAGTTCAGTTCAGTTCAGTTCAGATCAGTTCAGTTCAGTTCAGCTCAACTTACTTTATTTCAACATTATTATTATTATTACTATTATCATTGTTATTATTATATTAATTAATTTTTTATTATTATATTAATATATTTTTAAAATTTATTATATTACTATATTTATTATTATTATTATTTTTTATTTTTATTATTATATTTATATTTAATTAATTAATTTATTATTATATTATTACGATTAATTAATGGAAATATTAGTATTACTAACATTTATTATTATTATTATTATTTTGTTATATTTTATTTAATATTTTATTAATATTTTATTAATATATTCACAATATTATTATTATTATTATTATTATTATTATTATTATTATTATTATTTATATTACTATTATTAGTATTTATATCATTTATATTATTATGTTATACTTATCTTATTAATTCTTTAGATACTTTTGTTAATATATTTATTACTATATTATATTATTACTAATAATGTTATCATTTATATTAATATTTTATAATATTATTATTATATTATATTAATATAGTATTATACCAATGTTTAATATATTATTATTATTATTTATAATATTATATTATTAAATTATACTTATCATATTTATTTTAATTACTATTTTTAATTTATTTATTACTATATTATATTATTATTAATAATTAGATAAGTAATATTACTATTTTACTATTATTATTATTATTAATTACTATTTTATTTTTATATATCTTATTATATTATTATTTTATTATATTAGTATAATATTATTATTACTAATGATTAAATTATTATAATATTTGTTATTGTATTATTATTGTCATAATCTTTTTATTAGTTCAGTTAAGTTCAGTTCAGTTCAGATCAGTTCAGTTCAGTTCAGTTCAGTTCAGTTCAGTTCAGTTCAGTTCAGTTCAGGTCCATTAAGTTCAGTTCAGTTCCGTTCAGATCCAATAAGTTCAGTTCAGTTCAGTTCAGTTCAGACGATTTCAGTCCAAAAGAACAGAGCCCAAATGGGGATCAACGTACAAGTTACAACTTGGGATTATATTTACCCATATTTACATTTAAGACGGACATTATCCGTTTTAAATTTAAAACGGGTTAAATATACGGAAAATTCACATGTTACCCTCGAGGTTTGCCATTTTGCACGAAATACCCAAAATTTTGATCTAAAAAACTTTAAGAGGTCATAACTCGTGTTTACGAGATCAGAAAGTGATAATTTTTTTTTTCAAATCGATCGTCTTTCCAAGTACTACGATTTGAAAAAAAAAATTGTCGGGTTCGGAATTCGTAACCAAGAGATATGCCCGCTCAAAGTTTGTTCGGTCAAAAAAACTTTAACATGCAATAACTCCTAGCTACGGGATCCAAATACAACAATTGTTTTTTTCATATCGTAGTTCTCGGAAAGATGATCGACTTGAAAAAAAAATCGTCACTTTATGATCTCGTAAACACGAGTTATGACCTCTTAAAGTTTTCTAAATAAAAATTTTGGGTATTTCGTGCAAAATGGCAAACCTCGGGGGCACCATGTGAATTTTCCGTTAAATATATATCAAATTACCCCGCTGTTGGCTAGGAAATATTCAAATACTACAAAAAAAATTTATTACCACCTTGTGGTAGTATTTAACCTATCTTAAGTTAAGATAAATAATACTCATTTTAAAAATGTCTTACTTGTATATTTATATGATGGCAATGGCAATGTTACGAGTAATAATGGTGGTTATATATGTTAAAATACTTGATTTTTTATAAGATCGTTTGATAATTGATAGTACTATTGTTTGAAGGAAAGTGATAAGGCGCCACCGGGTGGCGCCGAATTTGAGTACCACCCATATTAAATTAATAAGAAAAATGCAAAATATAATTTAACAATTCTTTTAGCCCTAAAACTTTAAAGGGATAAAGAAGTAATCCGAGGCCAGATTTTTTTTGTTTGAAGATAACGTTCAAAGACTCCATTTGAATATATAGTATTTGAAATTTGGAATATGGAACCGTTTATCTATTTACATCTGTAATATTCTTGCCTTAAAGCAATTAGCCTTTCATTTAATTTATCTCACTTCATGGTTAATTCTCCTGATTAATATAATTATCGTCATCATTTTATACATGTCCTTTGAAGTTTTCCAACTTAGCTTGCACAAGGTTATCCTCGAGATAGTTATGCTAATGACTTTTTATTATTATTTTTTAGAGATTTTATTCTTCAAAGCCGAACACATAAAATAGTTTGTAGAAATTTGTCATTATCTTGTTCATTGGTCTTGTTTTTTAAATTTTCAGGTAGCAATTATTTGCCTGTGTTTTAATGGTGATAATCATTAATGATGTAAAAATACTACTACAATGTCAGTATGACACCTACACCTACTCCTACAAATATGGAAAAAAATATGCGCTAGCTGTTTAAGTTTTAGATTGACAAGCAAATCTAAATTTCCAATAATACCCTTTATTATTTTATTACTATGAAATTTATAAAGATGTAGAGAGAAATGAAAAGGGTCACTAAATTTACGTTTATGCCATCGGTGGCACTGTAAATCGGTACCACCCGGTGGCGCTATCTCATTATTCTTGTTTGAAATAATTAAAAAGTTCAAGATGGCCGACCAATAGCGTGAAAAAAATGTATTTAAGGACGATAAATACTTGTCATACATATATGATATTTTGTCATTTCACATGGCTGAAATGATTTTAAAACGCTAAATAAGATAATTAATTACATATATGCTATCCGAGCATCGGTCACATTAATATGAGAATAAGGAGGCTTTGAATAATTAATTCATCCAAAAGCTCCAGACAAAAACCAGTAAAAGCTTGAGTAATAATAAGTTCATTAGTTATATAGGATAGTAGTAATAAGATTCCAGTGATTACTGATTACACTTTAATTTGTGGCTGCTTCTGTTTGAACCGATGAAGCTAATTCAAGACGAGCCAAGCGTTAGCTTCAAGAGGCTTTGTCGCAATTCCAATTGATGAAGCTGCATTTCCAATTGATGATGCTTTACCCACGAGCCTGTACATATCGGACCAAGAACAATGAGATCGAACATACAAATACATGTAAGAGGGTCATGATAATGCCACGCTATGATATACTCATATACGGGTAGTGATGCGGCGACACCCTCTCACCGAATCTCGGCGACACTATCTTAAATAAAGTCCCATCATTTTAGTGGTCCCTTAAATACATGTAAGAGAGTGCTGCCGAGATTCAGCGACACCAGATATCAGATATCGTTATCCCATTTTCCATCTTTCTTTAAGAAAGCAACAACCACAGAGCTGACGTGTCAGCCTGTGGTTGAAAGTTCATACTTTATAAAAACATTTTTTGTGGACCCCACATTACAGCCCCACGTTCAATAACCTAATTAATAACTTCAGAATTTCAAAATAACACTTGCAAAACTAACCCTTAATTATTATATGACATATCAGAAATGTTGGTAAATTAATTAATTTGATTAATTTACCTTGATGATGACATAAAATAGTGTATAATAATAAAATTAATAAATATAAAAAAATCCATTGATGAAAAATGTTGTAAACTTTTATAGCCAAAAATAAATGCTTCCATATTAAAATGAATGTATAAAATCAGGATAATTTGTATCTAAAATAAATGAAATTAATATGAATTATTTTCTAAAAAAAACTAATTGAGATAGAAAAGTGAAAATAACGGTCTAAGACATTGCGAAAAATACAGATACATACTCCGTATTATATTGTAAAAAAATTGTAAAAAATAGAAGAGCATAAATAAATATTTATTTACTTACAATTTCTAATTCTACTTCTACTTAAAAAAGAGGAAGATATAGAGTTGACAAAAATTGAATCAAAACAACGAAAAGAGGTAAATAATGACATCGAAAAAATTGATGAAAAATAGTTTTTCATAAAAAAAAATACATCAATGGATGACCTTTTTAATGAATCACTTACTAAGAATTACTGAGTAAGCATTTAATATACAATAATATCAATCGCAAATGTTGGAATATCGTCTGCAAAAGACAAAAATTATCAAGAAAATGGATCCATGTTTAATTTCTCATTAAATATATTATTGTGATCCTACAATAGGATGAAATATGTATAAAAGGTTTAAAATAAATGGTCATGGTGACTAGCTAAGTGTTGACAGGTAAGGGAGGGAGGGAGGAAAGGATGGTGCGTGGAGGATAGGAGGCTTTGGATTGAAGGAGTTCTTTTGGAAGGGCAGCTGATGAGCAATCTAGGGTTAGTTATGGGTAAAGGCTTTAGTTTTATATCCAAGTATCCAACCCGTTGTATGTATATGATTGGGCATTCTGTCTATACAGACTAATTAACCCAGCCCAATGTTAATTTACCCAGCCCATTATTAAATCAGTAAGTCCCATTTAAGATGAATGAATGTATTCGTCTTAATATTAAAACGGATTAAGTATCATCTCATTTGTGTATATAAGAAAACTAATTACTTGACACGTTTTAAACTTCATACGAATATACCTGTCTTAAATGAAAATTTGTGTTCTTTAATTTATCATAATGAGTGTAAGTTAATATGAACTTATAATTATTGTCCCGGGTTGGATTAACAAATCAAATCAGTCCATATGTCACGTTATATAATTCACAACACGGTTAAGGGTCAGAACGGGTTATGACACTTTTTTAAAAAAAATTAGATCATATTTCGGTCAATGTTAAGAAATCTCGGTAACTCCAATATATAATTAGTGGTGTAAAAATATGACTTGATACAAAATTAAATCATATTTTATACCTTTTTTAATGAATAAAAATGTTTAAACAACATACATATGCAATAATAACGGGTTGAGTAGCCCCGGTCAAGTCAGGTGTTAACCCTAAAATAATGGGTCATTTCACGTTCGGGTAAATTGAGTTCTGAGTCAAGATTAATGGGTCTTTAACCCTAAAATATCGGACAAGGTCGGGTTTATGAAGATGGGTTAAGTTTTGACAGGTATAACTATAATATATTCATAAATTGGGTCCATATTATGAAATATGAATTTACCTATATTGAAATGTAAAATAGATGTATGTAGACGACATATTTCAGTCAAAAGTTGTCTTTTTGACCCGTTTTAAGATTTACGAGAATATTCCATCTTAAATTAGAGTTATTGTTTCTTTATAATTAGTTACTACGATCGTTTGGTATTACTATTATATTGTATTGTATACAAAGATATATCTAAGATATTTTAAATTTAAAATTAATTAGTATTAAGTCTTTGTTAAGATGGATGTATCCGTCTTAACATTAAAATTGGTCAAATATGATCCCACTTGTGCATATAAGACAAATATGTTGCTTTTCTATATACATTCTGCTTTTATTTTATTCTAACTACTTGACCCGTTTTAAACTTTAGATTGATAGTGTCATCTTAAAAGATTTTTTTATTATTAATTAGTTAGTACTTACTCCCTCAAATTATAGAAATTGCAACATATACTTTTTTACAAGTGTTATGTACTTAGTCCGTTTCAAGCTTAAGTTTACGAGAGATAGTGTCATCTTAAGCTTAAGACGAGCTTGAGAGAGACTTACTGATATGTGCAATCCATGCACATGTAAGTATATAATTATTATTGTCTCATATAATGGATTATACGGTTCGAGTCAGGAGTTTGGTAAATTCAGTAAGTCATATAAGTTGCGGGTCGGTTATGATAAGCATACGGTTCAAAATGAGTTTATGACGCCATGTTTTTTTTTAAGAAAAACTATATTAAATAAATATTGATATTTTAATCATATTTTAACGAGTACTCGAACTATCAGACATAATAATTAAAATTCTCGACGAATATTCGCCAAACGTTTGGAATTTACGCATGTAATTTATAATTCAAATTTAAAATCTTAAATATAACTTTATGCAAAACTAAATCGTATTCATACAACTTTTATAATAATAATGTTTGAGTTACATACCCGTGCAATTTGCACGGGTTTAAAGCTAGTTGAATTATCAAAGGACGGACCATAGATCTCTGTGGTATCCGTTGTTGTGACTTGTGACGACAGTTGGTGTGTCACTAGAATAACCAAATAAACACACATGTCTCATGTGCGACTAGGCGCCATTATTACAATTCAATCTTCAACTCTTTAAGACATACATACATACATACTATCATGTGTCCACATTTCCTTCCAATTAAATTAGAGGGAAGAATATAGTAACCAGCAAATAATACTCAACCGTACGAGTGTACTACGCACTTCTCATCCATAATAAATCATAAATATCACGTTGCTTATCATAGTATCATTCATCACACTTTCATTTATAGATCTCACGATTTTAACCTTCGTATAACTTATTCACATTTGAATGATGAAATGTATCTTATAATCAAGTCGATTTCATTTATCAATACAAATTAACTTTTATAATCTATCAGTCCCGGTTATTTGTTTATCATTTCCATATTAAGGATGTCTTATTTATTTATATACATTTCTATATTATGAGGGTTTCTATGATTACTTTGATCTTCTAATAAGATTATGATACACTTGTCATCCTTTAAGTAGTACTCCGTAACGTACTACAAATGGGCCTCAACAATTTCCTTAAATTTTTTGATAGTATAATACATACAAGACAGTTGCATGCGTGAGATGGTTTATTTTCTTGTATTCTTCATTTTTGGTTATAAAGCTCAAAGGTTTTTAATCTTTTAAATACGACACCAAAATGATTAATAATCAAGTAAAAATATGAAGGCTAAAAAACAATGCTCACCTATCCTTGCGTTTCTCCAAAAAGCGATGAAGTGAGGCCTTCCTAGTAATGGGTACAGAGGCTCGCGGCACAACAGCACCAACTGCAATGACAAGGTTTTCACTCGGGTTTGAGTTCTGGTTGTCATTTGGCTTCTCTGTTGGAACCGAAACAGGACCACCATGAGTTTCGACCTTCCTCATTTTGAGGCTCGATTCGAGTCCGCTAGCCATGTTCATGACGTCATTTGCCTTGTCGGCGGGTAAGTCATTGAACACCACAACTTGGCCAGCATAAAAAATGGTCATTTGTGCAGTTGGAGTCTCTGGACTTGCACGTTTCTTCATACTGTACCGTGGACAATAACTAATTAGTGATTATTACCAATTAGATAATTTCACTAATTACGTTAGATGTTCATGTCTTATGAATTTATGATCCATATGATTAACCTTTTGTGACGGGTACGGAGTACCGCTTTGTATTCACAGCAGTTGGACCATGTGTGTATAAAGTTCTAGCAGGTAGTAAGACAAGTAGGACTTAGGAGTAAAGGTTAAGTTTTATGTACAAAGTATGAAAATTATAGGTGCTGACGGGATACCACATCACCGGCGGTGCCGACATCGGTGATGGTGCCATGGGGGAAGTAGGTGGTTCCCGGTGATAGTGGTTAGATTTGAATGTATGCGGTGGATTTTAGTTTTAATGAACTAACTAGTTTTAAGCCCGTGCAAAATTGCATGGGTATGATTTTATAATAACGGTCAGTGCGAAGGTATGTTTTTATAAACATTGTTAACTTCAAAAAAAATTATATTACTTAAGTTTTATATCAGGTCATATTAAGATTTTGGTTTACTAAACTATTTCAATTAAGAATTTATAAGTGTTAGCTCTTGAAAAAACTGAATTAGACTTAGAAAATATTTCACATTCCAAATATCTCTAAACAAAAATGTAATAAGTTTGGTTTATTTTTTATTTTGATATTAAAGATGTACACAGAAAATTATATGTACGGAGTATGAAACAATAGAGTACGACGCGAGAGATACAAAGTACAATCACAGTGATAATTTCCCCATCACAATATTTTAAATTTCATTTCTTATTAAGGAATGAATAATATAACTAACTCTTAAATGCAAGTAAATTAATAGTTCTGATTAAACAGAGATTAATTGTAGTAAAAAAAAGAAATTTTCTTGATTTCTCGACTTAATAACCATATATCTGATTTTGTTGTTTTCTTTTTATCGAAGAAGATGATAAACTACATAATTTATTCCTTTTATTATAAAAATAATTGAGACAGTATTATTAGAGTGGAGCGTGGAGATGTTAGTAGGCTGATACTTCCTATGATTCGTCTCTTCATTTGTTTATCTATTTCGTTTTAGGGTGTCTTAGTGAATAGTTTATCTTTTGGAATGCCTTTGAGGGGCGATTTGATCCTCCACGCTCAATTTGATCCATTTATCAACCAATAACTGGTCGCTTTCTCTTTCATGCGTGTTTGTGTCAAAACTAAAGGTAAACAAATGATCGGGACGAAAGGAGGAGTTGATTATGTAGGTTAGTTTTGGATAATGCTACATATATATGAAATGTATATTATTTCAACTTTTATGGAAAATGGGGATAATAAGATTGAATGGAGTGAGTGATTAAAATGGGTGAAATTTTCGAGGGACTCATATTCATATCTCTTGAATAGCAATCTTGTGGAATATTTGTGAAATGAGTTTATGGCGTCTAGACTTAGAGGCTGTCATTTTCGGATGGCTTACCTGGTATACGTCGTTTGTAGGTTAGTATATATATTTGAAGGTTTACCTTATAGGTGCTGAATATAGCGATTACGGGTTCCCCCATCACAAAAAAAAAAAAAGAATTGAGGGAGTAGTTTATAATGGTGCTACACCTATTTTTCTTTTGGAATACTATCATAAAACTATTTTAATTAGATGTATTGTAAAAAGATTTGTTGAAACTGATAAAGTTTAAAATGTTTTACCTTTATTTATTCATTAAGTGATTTTTAAATATGCGTTCACATATATTAATTATCAGGGTATAAAAAAAGCTAAATAAATACTCTCGTAAGTATCCTCATTTGGAATTATTTGTTAATGGATTACTAAATTGCGTAATAGATCTCATACGACATATAACCGCTAATTCAATTTTAATTTTTTTAAAATCATATTATTATTATCTTGATTATTGTTTAACACAAAATAATAGAGAATTATAATTACACAAATTCTCATTTTTGACGGTGACTGCCCGTCTTAAGTTTAAGACGGGTCAAATCATAGCAATTTAAATTTCATACTCCATACCATTGTTGGCATTTTTTTTTTAAATGGCATAAGTTTTTAATCGCCATTCAATTGAGATGTGTGTACTCTTATTCATTATTAATTACGTTGTAAGAATGTTGATTTACATAATTTGGATATTTCTGTTAATGTTTTCACAGTTTTTATTCAACAATTTCTTTATTTTAGAGTTGGTATATTATGAAATATAAATTCTGAGTAATTTACAAACATTGTTTGATTAGTTCTATATTAGACAAAAACATGATTTTTTACAATTATATATAATTGATAAATATATGGAAGTAATAATTTTTTTATATTTTGGTTGATCTTGATAAATTGTAATGTAAATCATAAAAATGTACAAATTGAGATGTGAAAACCATTGAATAACAAAAATGAAGGGATGATGTAGTTGATGACATAGGTGCATGAAAGGGGAAATAAAAGGTGGATTATTAGTGGTGGGGTCACTAAAGAAAACAATAAAAAAGGGAATTCTTCTAATGACGTGGATGCATAGAATTGCTTGAAATGTTTGTGTTTTAATAACACTAAGATGTGGTGGATGTTTGATAAGTGAGGGCAAAATGGTCATTCATATCTCTTTTTGAGATTTAGTATTGCGTTTGGAAAAACTAAGAATTTTAGTATAAGTTTTTAAACAATGTTATTTTAGGTATAAATGTTAAAAAGTGAGGTCATGTGAAGTATAAGTTATCAATTTCTACATAATTTAATTTGTTTGGATATTCATTGCGATTAGACAACATTTTCTTCAAAAAGTAGCAAGGAAAGGTCTAGTACAGCGGGTTAGTGAATAAATAGGGCGTGTGCGAGTTTACATTTCTACCCGGCTAGTACAAGCTTCAAAACTTGTACAGTTGTAGCTACTCGTGGTGCTAGGGCAAGTGACGTATGAATATTGCTTGGTGGGTGCGGGTGTGGGGAGAGCCTACATCAACCGAGTCTTATTTTACACTTTACACTCAAAATTCAAGAAAGTAAAAATTGATTTTTGTAACCCTCCAAGTCTCCATTTTCATTATTATCTGTCTAGTTTGACTTTCGACATCAAAAATTATTAACTTTGACAATAATAAGGGTTAGAATATTAAAACTAAAATATTACAATAAAACTATTTATATTCATGGTATAAAAAAGAGGTTTTTCGTGAATATGTTTTTTAAATGAATAATGAATACAAATGAAGAACCGAGTCAAAGTGATTTATCATATACTCTGCAAATACGACTACGAATATTATTTTGGGATGGACGAAGTATTTTTCTAAGTTAAACAAAAAACTGAGGTATTTTTAGGAATGATATCGCAAACAAATGTAAATATTTTTAAGTTACGTTATGTACTTTTATACAGGTACTCCCTTCGTCCGGTCAATTGCTGACATATTCCTTTTTAGCGTGTCTCAGTCAATTGTTGTCCTTTTTATATTTGGATGTGTTTCTATGAGTAATTTAATCACTTAATAGGACTATTGTTCACTTGTCAAGTTGTCATCCACTAAGTGTAATAACAAATAGTGTCCCACCCTTCCCTTGGTCTTTATGCCAAAATGAAAGCACAACAATTGGCCGAGATGGAGGAAGTATATTTTAAGAAATTGGTGTCAAACTTTTTGAAATTTTAACCTTGATAAATCAAGTAAAACGATACTGTATAAATAGGGTAGAGAAAGCACAAAATAAAATACTCCCTCTTATTCATAATAACTTTCCCCATTCAAGAATGTACCAAAAATTAAGGGTGGGTAATTAAATAAGGTAAAATATTGTGGTGGGGTGAAGTGATTGGAGAGGGGGAATGTATTGTGGGGTATTATTGTACGGTGAAGTGATTAAAATAATTATTGTTATGAGGTAAGATGATTAAAATAAAGTATGAGTATTGTGCAGTATTGTAATAAGTATAAAAGTTTACCAAAAAAAGAAAAGGGAAGGTATTGTGAATAGATGAAAAGGGAAAGGGGGAATGTTATTATGAATAGGAGGAATTATAACTTAATAAAAATGTTTGATGTTGTCCTTATATTTCTAGAAAAGATCGATATATGTAGGGTGTACTTAACAATTCCGAGTGTATCAACTTCGATTTTAACAAAGAAAATTTTTTCTAGAGGACATAGGAGACTAAAACAAAATATTATACTCCCTCCTATCCTCAATAACATTCCCCATTTTTATTTTTGTTTATTCACAATACTTTTTCTATTTACTTTTTTTTTATAAGTGTTTGTGTGATTCAAATTTAATTGTATGGTGAGGTATTGTATTTGTATGGTCCAAATTTAATTAAATGGTAGGGTAATGTGTTTTCTAAATTTTTTGTGTTAAAGTGAAAGGACGAAGTTATTGAGAATAGAATGGAGTAATTGGTTAGGTGTAACACAACAATTTTCATCATCAAATTGCCGCCCTTGTTATTCTACTCGGCCAAACATCATATGTAATAAAAAAAATTATAAAAGAATTCTTCTAATTTATCACAAAATTGCAAACAGCCCTTATTACAATAATTAAACTGACCTTGAATTAAATCCAGAAACTTGAGGAAACAGATTAACAGTACGACCAACAGACCCAGTTGGAGTCTCAGCTTGTTTCACCGGGAACAAATTCATAGTGGATCGATTATACCCTTCACCTATACATCAAAATTATTACACTTTACTTTTAGATCTAATACTGTAATAAATAATATAAGTATTCGTAGTCTGGTGTAAGACGGTTTTACAAAAAAAGTTATCGTGAGACCGTCTTATACAAGAATTTGTATGGAAAGTCGAAACCTTACCAGAAGGTGCATCAACGGGGGTAGTGGGGATACCAAAAGCGCGTTTTTCCTTAACAAATTGACTCAAAAGATTGCAAGTTTGAGTAAAGCTCATCTTTTGTTTGCTTGATGAATAATCATTTATTGCCAATGAATTGGACATAATTAATTTCTTAGGATATTGAAGATATATATGATATATGATATATGAATCCCAAAAACTTAGTTTAAATTATGTTTTGGTAATTGGGTTGATGATGATATTGTTGCTTTGAGGGGAGGTTTTTATTAAGGCACGATGTGTATATGTGTTTAAGGGATTGAAATGAGAGGATGTGGGGGCATTTATCATGCAACGGGCCAAGCTCAAGCCTCAAACTACTGTTCTTTTTTCCTTTTTTTAGTCAAACTTATTGTTGAACACACATTTTTAGTTTTTTATACAGTAATTTAAAGTTCAGTTGGTCTAACTTAAGACGGAGCATCCGTCTTCATTATAAACGGATCGTGTTTCGTCTCATGAGGAGGCAAGTCGAGGGCAGGTGAGGAATTAATTGGATCCCCACTTACCCTCTCAGTTGCCTTTTATAAGAGAAAATCTGATCCGTTTTTATTGAAAACGAAAAAATTTCGTCTTAAATGAGAATTTGTGTTTAAAGTTTGTTGTGTCTTTTAGAAGGGTAAAGTGTTTTGGAAAATTATTACGGAGTATTTTTTTTTGACGTAGAAAGGTATATTAAACTTAAGTTGAGTCAAAACATAAGTTTTTATAATAATTATTTAATCACTTCTCTCTCAATAATTTATACTCGTATACATTTATTTTCAAAATAATATTTATTTTGAAGGCAAAAATATTTTATTGAAAATTAACAAATAATTGGTAGTAGGAAACACTCATAAAATAATCTTTATTTTCAATAACATTATTAAAATCAAAGATAAAAAAAGGTTGTCAACTTGGAAGTTAATTATCGATTTATCGACCAAGAATCATATTCCATTTTCATTCGCAAAAATATCATAGATAGAGGGTATTTGTTGAGATGTTCAAAGGAAAAAGCTTAAACTAACCTTTTTTTAAAATAATTCTCCAGCTAACCCAAATTAATATGACTCATTTTCAAGATTAAAAAGTAGGTCAGGTCGAAAGATTATGAATGTTCTGTATAAGCATTCAAAAAGTAAACTGCAAAATTGATTAATTATTTAGTTGGTATCACTGAAAACGGGGCATATGCGTTTTTAATGAAGAAATGACGGATCCCCTCCTACAAGAAGACAAGTAAAAGACTAAATAAATCATCACTTGTACTTCACTTATCTTTTTCAGAGAGAATATCCGACCCGTCTTTATTTGAAGACAATATGCCCCGTAATTTGTGTTAATTATAATCAAATCAAAAGGTAATCATCCATTACTTGCTTTAATGTATAAACATTAAACTAATGGGGTGCGTGAATGGTGCTTGTTCATTGTTTCTAGCAAAAAGTAGGGTATAGGTGTAGTACAGTTGTCTGGTGGAGTTGGTAATTTAAACACGTGCTTTTATTATTTCGAGGAAGAATAAAATATTCGTTAAATTATGTAGAAAGTAGCCGTTACGGTAACGTACCGGTACGAGTGCGACTTTTATACCTTTTGTTTGTTCGAGATATTTGAGGTGGGCCCGTGGGTCTACTTCGTTTCTCCCACCGCTTCCGTTAAATTAACTCACGGCGTTTCCTTGTTCTCCCCTCACGCAACTCACGTTACGCAACAACACAAGTAACACGACTCGCAGTGCTAATTACAACCGTTTGAGAGACCAGCGATTGTACAACACGTCGACGATGTCATAAATTCCATTTACCCACAGTTGGTGTGTTGTCGATCTCTAAGTAGATTAGCGGTTTCTCCAGTCGTTTGTTTACGTTTTTCATTTTAACATATCTTATTCATTTGTTTATATATCTATAATACCAAAGTTTTGTATAGCATAATTTGGTCTTTCAATGAAAATATTATTCACTTGTCATCTTGTACAACCACAAATGATCAAGTACTATTTTCTTGTTCTTTGTGCCAAAAGTTTAAGTTTAACCGGAACGGAGGGAGTACCTTAGTATCCTCTGAAAATTTAGTATGGGACAATTTCCCTAAAAATTCTCACTTTATTCCATTTTTATTGGCTTTTTTTTTTTTCAAATTTATTCCAAATTAATTTATTTTTTCGAAATTTGGCATGCTAAAATGACTGGACTATCAATATTACCCATATATATCAACTTATCAATTTTATGAACATAACATTATCCTCATCTTTTCTAAGTAAGGGATACAATAATAATTTTATCTATGTTTCTTAAATCTTCCAAAAATGAAAAGTAGAATAAGAAAAGTGGAATAGAGGGAGTAATAACTTAATATCCTATATAAGTTTAGTATGACGATTTTTCATTAGAAGATTTATTCAATATAAAATTATACTCGTATATGAATTTCAAACGACAACACTTCCAGCTAGTTAGTAATATTATCATTTAATATTCTTTGTGAAGTATATAAAAACTGAAGGCTCTCCTCTTTGCGGCAATGGAAATGGAAGCATATTCCCTATTTGAAAAAATAGTGATCGAGGCCAGCATGTTAATGCATTGGGGCGTGCCGAGATAGTTAATTTGGTACCTCGTCAATCCAAGCAAACCGCGGAATATTTTCGATAGCATAAAGACGTTGCCAGTAGCACAAGGAAGTGTTGTCCATCCTCCAATAACTCTTATCTCCTCGGCCAAGGGATAAATCTCACCATTCGGGGAAACAAAGACGTGAAGTTATGGATTCAAAAATTCCTAAAAAGCATACACGAAAGCGGTTTAAACCTACACTTGGTGTAGCACTAACAGTTGACCAACTTGGTTACTATCGAGTTCATACCTCTCATTTGCCCATAAATCTCGGAATGCAGGATTGTGTGAGCAACGCGAATTTGGAAATACATGTATGAGACCTGATTTCAATGCTATAAGGCTCTGGCCTCAACCAAGTCACTCAACCGGTCTCGTGCTTCTTTTAGCCTTTCCCATAAACCGCTTTTTGAAAAGTTCCTTTCCTTATTTTGATTTTTCGTATATGTTCATCCGCCATCATGCCCGCGCTTCTTCCATGACAATGAATCAGATTGTGATACCTCCACATAGTGGAAAATAAACATACACAAAACAAGCGGAAAATAGAGAACTTTTTTAAATTTTATTACAAACCAGGCGAAGTATCAAAACAAGAGTACGATAAAGTGTAAGGGTAATACAAGGGGAAACTAAGTCATTCAAAACAACAATAAAACCAAAAGATAGAGTCTAAGCAAAAGGGGTATTCGTCGAAGTGTCAACGCTCGCTAGCTCACACATGTCACGCCCAAAACCAACAACGACTAGTAGATGTTCATTCATTAAACATGAATGCCACAGTCAGTGGGGAGTAACTCGGGTTTCTCCCTGCCATATCACAAGAAAGCAAACGCAATTATATCATGTAAGTATACATCAACATACATATATAAATGTCATACCAATTCCGACGATAACATTACGTATTAACGATATATGCATGTGAGAATTACTAACGATAAATCCATCATACATTCAAGACTAGGGAAGACACATCTTGACAATTGTATAGCTACTAAGTGGCTTGCATCTCACCACTAGTAACCATAAAATCGAAAGGATTAGAAACGGGACAACCAACACAATACAATGCATCCAACAATCCAATCATACACCAAGTCATATACAAGAACATATCATCACATTCATCCAACAAGCGAATCAAACATAATCTCACGGTAAATAAAATGCATTAGCATCGGTACTATGCAAGCAAGACGACCCTAGACTGTAATCCTCCCGGTAGGACGACGATAATATAATACAATACTAGTCTAAACTTGGCCAGACTCTTGGAATGAACGTTTCCCGAGTCGATACATGCTTCGCATCCAAGACTCAGTCGACCGAACGGAAGCCGGGTACCCCAAATTCAGCAGAACGGCGCGAAAGAGAATGAGTATACCAAATCCAGCAGAACAACAACAGAAAGGTTGTCCTATCAAAACTCAAGCAAGTACGTTATATGCAATGACACCACCTTGCAAGAATAAAACATTTGACTGTCGGGTCAATCAACGCTAAGCGTTCGCCTCCCAACAACGTCGTCATATTCTCACTAACCTATGCACACCTATGCACAAGCACAAGAGAATGTACCTCCATCGCTCCGACATAAAGCCTAACAAGTATAAGGGTATAAACGGAAAATGAGATCTCAACATCATCCAACAATTATTACTCAACCGACTACTCAAAGCATACATGAATATTCTACGACATTTCAAAAAAGTATAGCGTAGACAATCGATAAAATTCATCACATTTAAAATCATATGACAAAGGAAACGAAAAAGATAATCATAGGGACCTAACCGGTTGGGTGACCGGCTGCTGGCCCACCGGTCGAGCTCCATGGCACCAACAAAAAATAAGGGAAGAGGAGTCAGGGGATTGCAAGCCGGCAGGGTGGGCGGTTGCCGGCCCACCGGTTGGGCATCATAGACCAATGCATAAAACTGACTTCAACATTAGGGACCTCCCAGCGGCTGTTCTACTAGCTGGGACACATGCCATCATAAAAAATAATATCTTACAGGGATCTCCCAGCCGGCTGGCCCACCGGCTTTCGGTCCACAGACTGGGACATACCTCAACATCAAAGACACACCAATATCACAGGGGACTCCCAGCCAGCCGGTGGACCGGCTGGGACATTCAATACATCAAAATACACAATAATCATATAGGGAGTTCCCAGCCGGCCTGACCACCGGTGGCCGGTACCCCGACTGGGAGACCTCAACCACGAAACTCAGCACAAACTCATCTTAAGGCTTACGGAACTCGGCTAATTTGTAATATCGAGTCAAATCCGACATCAAACAACATTCCAAATATCATGTAAGTCACAAACCATCAACATAATTATCAAGGGAAGTAACTAAACAAACTCTAATGATTTTTAATATATAATTAGCTTCAAAAGGGATGTGTTAACAACCAAATTACCAACATCCAACATTTCAAAGAATTTGAGTCACAAATCAACCATTTAACATTTTAGAGACATAAATTCATGACAAGAACAACGAAGAACCTATCTTTATCATTAAACACTAATGTAAAACACATACAGAAACACATAATGTGATATCGAGTAACCCGTCAACATTACCTTGCTAGCTCTTCTAGCTCTGCCATGGGCTCGTTGTTTATATTAATGTTGCTCATTATTTCTCATATTTGGGGCATGTAATAATTCTTAGTGGTGGACCTTGTTACATATTTTATTTGATAGCAAAGAAAGACAAAAACCAAACTTTTGCCCTTTGTTTATAAAAACAAGGAAAACGCCTCAAGTGGGAGGAGGAGACTTCACTTTTGTTTCAGCTAAATAGAAAGAGAAAGTCAAGAGAGTAGTAGTAGTAGTAGTAGTAGTAGTAGTAGTAAGCTTTTATTTTTTTAGATCTTGTTCTTCAAAATAAAAACCAAGAAAGCCTTTGTTTGATTCCTTAATTGATGAAGATTTATCTTCTAAATTGGATGAGGAAGCATACGATCTTTTTTATTGGTTGGATCTTGAAAGTCGAAAACCTAATTTTACTTCTTGAGTATAAAGGAGAATAGTATTGTGGATGTGGATGACGATTTTGAGCCTTTGAGTGATGTTGAGGATGATGTGGAGTGACTCGTTTCTTTCCTTATTGGAAGATGATGATTTCCTTAGTGCTGAGAATATCCGTTGGAATGAAGATGAGTCACATGTCACCACTCACCCACTTCACTATGTTGTCACTAACCTAGATGATTCGTGTACACCCCATGATATGAATGTCATGGTGTCAATTGACGAGAGTGAGCATGAGACTATCTTATTCTGTGATGATTACGCTTTGGGTGAGCCCAACGATACACTTGATATAAATTGTTGGATATTTGCTTCAAAAGAAGTTACCCACTAGTGTTTTTTTTGTCCCACATTGACAATGAAATAAAAATTTTATTGGTTTATATATGACCCCTAACACTAATGATCATTATTTATATACTTATTTTATGCTTCCCCTAGTCACAAATAACTCGATTTACCGTCTTTCCTTGCTTATTCTATGCTATTTTAGCTAGAATATCGTTTCTGCCGCTTTTGTTATGTTTTAATGCAGATTGGATGCATGTGGAGCTTTTTGAGTAGATACGGAGCATAGCGGAGTAGGATCGTAGAAGCTAGGCACGGAAATCGAGGAAGAAAAGAGAATAAATGAAGGAAAGTGAAGAAAACGAGCTAAAGGAAGGTCTGCTCGATCGAGCAGTCCAACCTTGCTCGGTCGAGTCGTTGTCATGTGTTGCTCGATCGAGCAGAAGACCCTTGCTCGATCGAGCAAGCTTTATTTCGGCGGTTTTCTCTAATGTTCCTAAACTTTAACCTAATTAATTAGACCTTTTGTATTATATAAAGAAAGCTCGTCTTTCATAATTAGATATACTTTCTTATACTTTCTTATGCTTTTGAATACTTTTAGGCTTTAATTCAGAAACCCTAATTAGTTTACTTTTCCTCCGGATTTATTTCATCAAAGACGATTGACTTTAGTTCAACTTGTAATCGGTATTCTTCAATCTTTCTTCGTTATTCAATTTAATTGCCTTCTAGTTCTTTAATTATTCTTTGTTCATCCTTTCATTGTTGTTAATCATGTTTACTTTAATTATTATTGTTGTTGTTTATATCGTTATGAGTAGCTAAATTCCTTTCTAGGGTTGAAAGGGGATCTAGGATTGTTAGAAGGGGTAGATTAATTAATTGAATTGCAATTGCATGGTTATCGTTTGATTATCGTTTTAATTCTAGTTGCTTGATTACTGGCCAGGATTAATTAACTAGTCTCGCGAATTAGGATTAACACCGACCGGGTTAAGACTAAGATAGGCTACGATAATTGAATAGAACTCTTTTAATGATAGCAATCGCATGTTAATCGTAGATCTAAAGGGCATAATTGAATCGACCGATCTTGTGACCTTAGATAACTTTATTGCATAATAGTTGATTTTATCCCTATCCCTGAACAATAATCCTAGTGAACCCGAGACCCTAGACTTTTAATCTTATTGTTTTCAACCTTATTAGTTTGTTATTGCTTATTATTAGTTGTTATTATTATTATTATTTGTTATTGTTTACTTTAGTTGTTGTTATTAATTGCTATTAGTTTAGAAACCACAATTCAAACCCAAAAGTTGTTACTTAAGAGACAAACCTAGTTTAACAGATTAGAATACTACCGCCTCCCTGTGGATTCGATACCTTGCTTACCGCTGACTATTAGTTAGTAGTGAATTAGGTTTACTTTGATTAAGGAGACGCGACTTTAACCTTATCAAATTTGGCGCTGTTGCCGGGGAGGCAACAGTTTTCTGTTTGTTTCTACTTAGTTTGTCTTTTTCGTCTCAGGGAACCCAAGTTCCTTGAGACCGTTCTCATCCTTTTCTTTAGTTTTTGTTTATGCCCAGGTGTTCTAGGTCCGTTCTCGTGCCCTACGATTCCGAACCAGAGAAGACTCTCCGGTCTAGACGAAACTTTTGGAAGGAAATTCAAGAAGCGGAAGACTTGAGTACGCTTGAAACAGTTTACGCCGAATTCGTCGCAGAAAAACCGTCCTTAGAAGAGGATACACCTATTTTTGCACCTACTACAACCATGCCTACTCTAGCCAGCCACTCGGAGCCTAATGTTGCATCTATTCCCAAGTGATTTCAACTCCCTATTACGGGTAATAGTACATTTGAGATTCGTCCATCTTATATCTCTTTGGTGGAGCGAAACATGTTTGGAGGAAGCCCTACTGAGGATCCCGCTAAGCATATGGAGAAATTCACTAATTACTGCTGCTCTATTCCTTTGACGGGTGGGGTGACACAAGATCAGATCAAATTGGTGTTGTTTCCCTTTTCATTACGAGACGGAGCAGAAGATTGGTTGAGAGAGTTAGATATGGCTGCACTTGGCATCACCGATTGGAATTCTTTGGCTCTTGCATTCTACAAAAGATATTTTCCGCCACAGAAAACCAATGCCATTCGAAGCCAAATCACAAGTTTCAAACAAGGTCCAAATGAGAACTTTAATGAGGCCTGGGTTCGCTTCAAAAAGCTTGTCAAGTCTGTTCCACATCATGGTTTTGATACTTGGTTCCTATGTAACCAATTTTATAATGGGTTATATGATGATCAGAGGACGTTGCTCGATTCTGCTGCTAATGGGAGATTCCAAAATAACACTACTGATGCCAATGCTTGGAAGCTAATTGATGAGATGGCTACTCACACTGCTGAGTATGGGAATCCTAGGGGTAATGTGAGGAGAGGAGGTACGGATAATGCAGTTGCAGCTCAGTTGGAGGTATTAACTGCCAAAATTGCCGAGTTACAAACTTCAAAGTCCTTGGAAAATAAGCAAACGGTTCATGCCATGGTTCAACAAGAGCCAACCTGTGAACGATGTGGTACTATGGGGCATAATGCAGTGAAATGTATGAGTACGGTTGAGCAAGTCCTTGCCTTTCAATCCTTTAAGCAAGGTTCACCGTACTCTAACTTTTACAATGAAAGGACAAGAGAGCATCCCAGTTTCTCCTACCGAAGTCAGAATGTTCTTAATCCAACCCCACCGCCACCTCAGCAACAAGGTTCATCTTATGTGATTCCTCAGAATCGCAATTCCCAAGGTAACTTTAACCGTTCCAATCAAGGTGGCCAAAACTTTCAACAACCCCCACCTCCCCCACCTCCAAGTAATGATATGGCGGAATTAAAAGCCATGTTACAGCAGAGTCTTATGATCCAACAAAAGTAAGATGCTCAGATCTCACAACTGATAGCTCATAACAAGATGGTTGACACTCAAATTGCCCAATTGGCAATTCAAAATCCACATAAACAACCAGGTAATCTTCCTCCTCAAGAACACCCTCCACATGAACAAGTCAATGCTATCACCTTGAGGAGTGGGACACATTACAAAGGCCCCGAAATGATAGGGGATGCAACCACTGAAAGCTTGGAAGTTGCTGGTCAAAGTTCGAAAAACAGCGAAAAAGGGGCTGAAAAAAAGGTTGCTCGATCGATCAGCACCACCTTGCTCGATCGAGCAACCCATGAAAAAGTTGAAAATTCTGCTCGACAAGTTCCTGAAAGTTACTGTTCAGAACACCTCGATCGAGCAACCTCTCTGCTCGATCGAGCAACCCTTGATCAGGATGACACGACTTCCAATTCATCTTTAAAAGCAAAAAAAGCCGAGCCCATTGTAATTAAACTTCCTTTTCCTCACCGCCAACATAAATTCAAGCTCGATAAACAGTTTGGGAGGTTTATGGTGGTAGTGAAGAATTTGCAAGTGAGTGTACCATTTACCGAGTTGATCACTCAAGTGCCGGCCTATGCAAAGTTTCTAAAGGATATATTGACAAGGAAGCGGTCCTTTAATGAAGTGGAGACGGTTGCTTCACTGAAGAATGCAGTGCTGTGTTGCAATCCAGATCACCACCTAAGCTTAAGGATCCAGGGAGTTTTTCTATTCCTTGTAATATAGGTTGCTTAGCTATAGATAAAGCCCTTTGTGATTTAGGGGCTAGTGTTAGTGTTATGCCATTTTCCATATGCAAAAAGTTAAATATGGGTCAACTTACTATTACAAACATGACCTTACAAATGGCCGACCGTTTTATTAAACACCCTTTAGGGATTTTAGAAGACGTACCGGTTAGAGTAGGGAAGTTTTTCATACCAGTTGACTTTGTTGTCTTAGATATGGCCGAGGACACCCAAATTCCTATCATCTTGGGACGACCATTTCTCCATACTGCGGGGGCGGTTATAGATGTAAAGAATGGGAGACTTACACTAACAGTAGGGGATGACACTATCACTTTCAACCTAGATAAGGCAATGAAACACCCCTACTAGAAGAGACATGTCATAGGGTTGATATTGTGGATTTAACTATTGATGACTGTCCCCCTTTACGTTTGGATAGGGATCCTCTGGAGATCGCCTTAATTTCCAGGAATGCTGAAGCTGGAAGCTCACGGAGTAAACTCAAGTCCATATGGTCGAGACCATTCACAAAAACCAAGGTGAGCAAGTTTGAGTCGGTTACGCTACAAACCGACAAGGGCGGAATGTTCAAAGTCAATGGTCAGTGCTTAAAGACCTATTACGATAGAGCATTTATAGGAGTGAGAGAGGCCGTCGACCTTTTCACTCTTGATAAACCACCATGACTTTGAGGTAACACGGTCGTGCGGGACCGATATAAATAAACCAGCGCTAACCGGGAGGCAACCCGACATTTACTTGTATTTCATTTGTAAATTTTATTTCGATTAGCTTAGTTATTAATGTTATAGTTTAAATAGATTTAGTTTGGATAGTTAATATAGTTGTGCTTTATTGAGTGCGGTGAGGGAGCGATCTAACAATTCTATTGAGTATCGCAGGAAATATAATTGGAAGTCGCTTTAATAATGAAGACACGAAAAGAAAGAAAGGAGAAAGGAAGAGAAAAAGGAGAAAAATCTGCAAATCATAGGATGCTCGATCGAGCAAAGCTGGCGCTCGATCGAGTTTTCATGTATCACACATATCAGCCACTCAACAAAACTTGAAAAAACTGGAAAAGTTGGGTTGCTCGACCGAGCAGACCTACCCTGCTCGATCGAGTCGCCCGGTTCGAACCGGTCCGAAGCCTTAAAAAGCAGGTTTTCCCCAATTTTTTCTTCATTTCTCTTCTTATTTCGTCATTCTTCTTTCTCCCTCACCCCTTATCCTCTCATAAAACTCATTGAAACTCATTCAAATAAACAATTAATCATCAAGCTAGCATCAACAATCATTCTATTACTTGTTTTAAGTTCAATTTGTGAAGAAATTGGTGTTCTTGCTCCCTTATTTTGCCCAAATCGTGAATCTAGGGTTTGCTTCTTATTTCTTCAATTTTGTGCTTCTAATTCATTGTTGTTGCTTCCTAGCTTTGTTATTTAGTAATTAATCACTATTACATTGCTAATTGCTCCGTCTTTCTTGCGTTTTAGACTCCAATTTGAATTTTTTTCGAGTTAGATTTGCTAATCCGTCTTTTTTGAGCATATAGTTGTGTTTGTGTGTTTTCTTTACTTCAATTAGCCATGTCTAGACAAGTAGGACCTAGTAAGCGTCGTAGAGAACCCGTCTTGTTCGACAACCCGAAGTAGAAGCGATTCCGAGTAACCCCGATTACCCTTGGATCGTTTTCAACACACAAGAGCAACATGACCGTTTTGCCATGCTCATGGGTCGTCCTATGGACCCTACTCGCTATGTGTGCCCCTCCGTTCTCCGTGACCTCGGTTTTGATAATGCCATGTTTGATATGTTTGACCGAATTGGGTTTGGTGGGCTTTATTTCCTTAACGAGCTTTCATATCGACCTTTGACACTAGAATTTTTAAGCTCCTATGATTGGGACGAGACCAATAAACGTGTGTCATTTAGGTTGCTTATCGGGATTTTGTGTTGTCGTATGCCGAATTGGCAAATCATTTGGGTCTTTCTCTAGGTGACGATGATGCCTTTATTCTTATTCCTTCCGGCTTTCAAGCCGTTGAATATTTTCGTTTATTTACTGGTCTTCCTGAGGCACGTGTTAATGCTATGGCGGTAAATGATGTGCATCATCCTTGTCTGAGGTTATTTTTGCGTTTCTTTAGCCTCATTTTGTTTGCCAGGAAGGACCTGAGTAAGTTAAATTCTCATGAGGTTTTGTTACTTGCTTCTACCCTCAACCCCAAGCATGAGAATGATTTTTATTTCAATCCGGTCGGGTTGGTGTGCTATGCTTTTTGGAGAGTTAATTCCCTCACCCAACATTCTTTAGACTGTGGTGTATTCGTCACTAGGTTGGCTAGGTGACTTGCAGGGTTTGGGGGAGACCGTAGATACACACCAATGACCCCAATTCATGCCCCTCGAGTAGACGAGGAGTACCTACGCCACACACTTTGCTGGATTAACGCGTTAGGGAACGCTAGATTTCAGTGGCGAGTACGGGGGACCCAGTGGATAGCTCTTCCCGATAGGGATAACCATTTACCTTCTACAGAGCGGTTACCCACTCATGATCCTGAGACTGGACCTACCCCTCCCCCTCGTTCTTATGTGGTTCCACCTGAGCTTGTTTTTACTTTGGCCGAGAACCGTCGACCTCGTCGGCGGATTACCCCATCTACTTCTGCTCAGACTACCACCACCCCGGCTCCACAGTTTGCACCCACCCCAGCTCCTTACTCTTACCCTCCACCTGCTTACACCTATGATCCAGCTTTGGAGAGGGAGATTAGGATTCACCAAGGAATTAACAATGATTTGGTGATGATGGGACTTTGGGAGAACCTCATGCGGACCGATCTTAATGCCATTGCTGGTTGGACTCCGCCGAGCTACTACCGAGGTCCGGGTGACGAGACTGGTGTGTTCCATAATTATGGGGTGACTTCTCAGCAGTTTTCCCAGGAGTTTAGTCACGATTATGGTTGCCTGGGTCGTCCTTGGTATACTTCTATCCAACCAGATGCTCCAGTTGGTGGGTTTGGTGACCCAACTCGGGCTTCTTCTTCTGGTGCTGCTCAGTGGGGTGGTGATGATGATGATGATGATGATGATCAGGCGCAGTAGTGGCAGCTGGTCACTACACCCCCATTTTGCAGCTGGTTTGGGGGAGGCTATTATTCTATAAGCTGGTATTATCTATCCTTGTACTTTCTTTTATTGTATTTTCTTTTAGTTATTTCCCCTTTTCCCTTTGTTAGTTGTGTTCTTTAGGTTGCTGATGTTGGTTGTTGTGTGATTGATGTGCTGTTAGCGTCACACTGAGGACACTGTGACATTTAGGTTTGGGGGAGAGTCTTTATTTAGATTGTGTTTTTATTTCTGTTGTGTGATAGAAAAAAAATCCATTTTGAACATGTTTTGTGTGATAGAAAAAAAAAATCCATAAAAATTGAAAAATTTACAAAATCCAAAAACATGTTTTCATTTTATTAAGTCGAGTCTTGATGAGTTGGATAACAATGATGATAATTTGCATTGTTTCTGCATTTGAATCCCAAATAAATTATCCATGTACATTGTTTTGACTTACTCTTTTTGAAAACAAAAGCTCATAGTACAAGTCTTGACCGTTTTTGACAAACCTTATGCTAATTAGATTTGGCAATTTTTGTTGGTAAACCACTTAAAATTCTGAGGTCTATAGAGCTTCCTAGGCCAGGAACATCAATAAACTGGTCTCATTGTTTTTAGGCTTGAGTGTGGTACTCCTTGTGGAATGTGTAACATCAAATTGCATAGGTGTGACATTCGTTTCTTGATACTATACGCGTTCGTTTGATAAGTGCATGAGGAAAGGTGGTTCTTTTTGTTCAAATAAGCCTCACATAGCCAAAAAGACTTGATTTTATACGCTTATTATTGAGTTCTTTATATTTAGCCATTTTGAACATTTGTAGCCTGTTTCATAACCTATCTAATAGCTACATTCCTAGAGCTTGCCTACCTTATCGGGACTGTCGCAGTTGCATGTTTTTCTTATCTACTTGTCTACTATGGTTGGGTCGGGATTTCAAAAAGAATATCATTGGGTGTAGCAAGTATGTTGGCAATTGTGTCATTTATTCCCTTTGTTGAGGAAAGTTGTGAAGCAAAAGATCTGAAAAAAAAAAAATGATGAAGAAAAAGAAAAAAAAAAAGATTTGATTTGAAAAAAATGAAAAAGAAGAAAAAGAAAAAAAGAAAAAAAGAAAGAAAAATTTGTTGCTTCATTGAATTATTCAAGGGAAAATGAAAGGGAATTTACTAGAGTCTAATGCATATTTAGAGAGCAATATCGATATCTCTCTTGCATTGTCAAAGTTTAAGATGATTTCTCTAGTCGGTGTTGGTTTGTGCTAGTCTTGTAGATTTGTTTTGGTAAGTGTCGCTGCGACTACCGGTCTTAGCCCCACATTCCCATACGTGCCTTGGCACAATCCATTTCTATACCTTCACCCATTAGCCTCCCTTTTTGTCCTGATTCATGTACTTTATAGCGAATGCGTATTAGTTGGGGAAATTACTATCACATTAGAATGCATGCATGTTTCATAAGTTGAGTGAGTGTTTCTACTTCTTTCTATCTTCACAAAACTCACCTTTGCATAAACTTATGAGTGTTTGAGTAAATCCGCGAGAATTCGACAAATTGAGCCTTGCAATATTGAAATGTATTTGGTTTTGTCTACACTACGGTATCATGTAAAATCTTGGAATATGAGCTGCGTTTTCTACTTTCCCGTACCTTTGAACTTGTTTTATTGGTACAACTTGGTCATTACTTTGTTATAGATATGGATAGCTTGGGATTTGTATGTGCATTGACATTAGCTTTGAGTTTTTCATTCACCATTTGTATGTTTGTCTTTGTATGTGTCGAGTGCTTTGTTTAGGGACAAGCAAAGATTGGTTTGGGGGAGTTTGATGATCATTATTTATATACTTATTTTATGCTTCCCCTAGTCACAAATAACTCGATTTACCGTCTTTCCTTGCTTATTCTATGCTATTTTAGCTAGAATATCGTTTCTGCCGCTTTTGTTATGTTCTAATGCAGATTGGATGCATGTGGAGCTTTTTGAGTAGATACGGAGCATAGCGGAGTAGGATCGTAGAAGCTAGGCACGGAAATCGAGGAAGAAAAGAGAATAAATGAAGGAAAGTGAAGAAAACGAGCTAAAGGAAGGTCTGCTCGATTGAGCAGTCCAACCTTGCTCGGTCGAGTCGTTGTCATGTGTTGCTCGATCGAGCAGAAGACCCTTGCTCGATCGAGCAAGCTTTATTTCGGCGGTTTTCTCTAATGTTCCTAAACTTTAACCTAATTAATTAGACCTTTTGTATTATATAAAGAAAGCTCGTCTTTCATAATTAGATATACTTTCTTATACTTTCTTATGCTTTTGAATACTTTTAGGCTTTAATTCAGAAACCCTAATTAGTTTACTTTTCCTCCGGATTTATTTCATCAAAGACGATTGACTTTAGTTCAACTTGTAATCGGTATTCTTCAATCTTTCTTCGTTATTCAATTTAATTGCCTTCTAGTTCTTTAATTATTCTTTGTTCATCCTTTCATTGTTGTTAATCATGTTTACTTTAATTATTATTGTTGTTGTTTATATTATTATGAGTAGCTAAATTTCCTTTCTAGGGTTGAAAGGGGATCTAGGATTGTTAGAAGGGGTAGATTAATTAATTGAATTGCAATTGCATGGTTATCGTTTGATTATCGTTTTAATTCTAGTTGCTTGATTACTGGCCAGGATTAATTAACTAGTCTCGCGAATTAGGATTAACACCGACCGGGTTAAGACTAAGATAGGCTACGATAATTGAATAGAACTCGTTTAATGATAGCGATCGCATGTTAAATTGTAGATCTAAAGGGCATAATTGAATCGACTGATCTTGTGACCTTAGATAACTTTATTGCATGATAGTTGATTTTATCCCTATCCCTGAACAATAATCCTAGTGAACCTGAGACCCTAGACTTTTAATCTTATTGTTTTCAACCTTATTAGTTTGTTATTGCTTATTATTAGTTGTTGTTATTAATTGCTATTAGTTTAGAAACCACAATTCAAACCCAGAATTTGTTACTTAAGAGACAAACCTAGTTTAACAGATTAGAATACTACCGCCTCCATGTGGATTCGATACCTTGCTTACCGCTGACTATTAGTTAGTAGTGAATTAGGTTTACTTTGATTAAGGAGACGCGACTTTAACCTTATCAAACACTACACTACTAGGTGAGTGTGTGGTAAGTATCTAACCAACCAGGTACGCGCGCGCGGCTCGCCTCAACTCAGGCTTCGGGCTTTGGTAGAGCACATGAGGTGCGGGCTTGTCCACCTTTTAGACCAAATACCTATTTTTATTTTGCTTTTAACTGATATAAAATCAGTGTCTTGTCTTGTCATAGTTGTGCAGTAGGCTGACAGATTCTTTGTGTGCTACAGTACACAATCCTCTTGACATTCCTTTTGCAGACTGGCAGGCTATATTCCTGACGGAGCCATTGCATGCCATGCACTTGGGTTGTCTAGTGTGCTTCAGCTGCCTATAAATACCAGCTTAATTTCACCATTTCAGACACAAAAACACAACTCACTTCTTCTCCTCTTCTACAAAATAATGTATTACATTTTCTGGTTATTACAAAATGTTTTCGTCACATAAGTAAAATGAGTCATGGCAACGTTTATGGTGGTTCTCATATGCTCTGTTCCCTACACGGAGTTGGTAGCGGTTGTGTAATCCTGGAGATCTAATGCCACTGAGGTTGTGTGTAGTTGACGGGGCATAAACGACTTTTGGACAGTGATCTAAAGTCACGCCACAACAGTCAGATATGATCATTTCTCTTATGCTTACTGTTTTATGTACTACCGTCATAATATTCTAAAGTCGTTGAACAATTAATTTTTTTTTAACTATGGCTTCTGGTAGTGAATGATCCGATGCTATTCCCATCTCTACCTCAATTGTGTCAAACCCCATTATTCCAGATATGTCAAAACTTGAGCCTTTCAACGGGAAAAAAATATAAAATGTGGGCGGATAAAATGGATTTCTTTCTGGGTCAAATTTGTGTAGACTACACTCTCACAAATTCTTCTGCCCCTCCAAATATTTTTAGGAATTTTACAAGCTATAACAAAACCTGTAGAGGAATGCTTCTTCACTATATGAACCCTTCTCTTTATATGATTTACTCTAAACTAACTCAGGCTAAAGATATTTAGGACGCTCTCAAAGTGAAATATGGTAGTGATGATTATGGGTCAAAGAAATATGCTTGTAGTTGGTGGCTTGTTTATAAAATGGCATACCAAAAACCTGTCTTAGACCAAGTTCACGAGTATGAAAATTTATGTTCTGAAATTTATGCTGAAGGTATGAAAATCTATGAAATATTTCAAACTAATTGTCTACTTGATAAATTAACACCATCTTAGCAGAATTTTGTCCACAACATGAAACACAAACAAAATTATTTTACTCTTTTAAAATTCGTGTCACACATAAAAGTCGAAAAACAAAATAGGTTTCAAACCAAAGGGAAACAAGTCGACCACTCGTCCTCTACTGCTAATTTGGTCGAGTCTATGAAATATTTTCAAAAAGGACCAAAACATTTTTCAAAGGGACCTAAGAAAATCGAAAATTTCAAAGGGAAAAGGGAGTTTAAAAGAGAATTCAAGGGCGACTGTTTCACATTTGGTAAAACCGCTCATGTGTCTAGATTCTGTCCAGATGGTCTTAATGCTAAGTATAAACTAAACAAACCTAGAGCCCACTTGGTTGAGTCAGATGATGTCATAGCCGTTGTTGTATCAGAAGTTAATTTGGTAAGTAATTTTCTGAATAGGTGTTGGATACGGGTGCCACAAGGCACATATGCATTTCTAAGGAAATGTTCAAAGAGTACACGGAGGTGAATTTGTATTCATGGGTAACTCTAGCACAATTAAAGTTCAAGAGAAGGGAGGAGTCCTTCTCAAACTGAAATTCGGGAAAACTCTTGAACTAAACAATGTCCCACGCTTAGACCTTTACTCGTCCTCGAGTAAAACTCAAGGATAAGTCAAAGAGAACCTACACCAAGGTCTATATAGCGAAACGTGAGTAGGTTGCTCCAACTCTAAACACCACAACTAATCACTACTACTCCAACCATCTCTCAATACTCAATCCCTCCGAGTAGGTACATGGTCTCAACAAAATGCACACGCAACTCCAAAATAATGACCTTGTGACCCAAGTTCCCAACCAAACAACATCTAAGTCATACTACAAATCAAAACACAAAGACACAATGTAGTTTAACTCATCACACTTCACCACCCAACCCCCCTTATTACTTCAAATGATTAAATCTCGAACCACCCTTCAAACCTCTTTATGTCGCCAACTCCAAGGTGAATCAAGTAATTCTTTTTTTTCTTTCTATTCCCTCATTTTGCCTAGATCGCCCGCCCTTGCTGGTTTTCGATCTAGCTTTTATTCCTTACACTACTCTCATGGCACGCATCTAAATTCTTCATTTTACCCGGAGTGCCCTTTCGGGTTTTTACTCCGTCCTCGGCCATTTACCCAATTTTGCCTAGGCGCCCGCCCTTGCGGGTTTTCCCCTAGCCGGGTTCTTTATTTTTCTTTTTTTTTTTTTTTTAGAATACTAGATAAAATATATACAACAACAATTCCCTCCCCCACGCTTAATCTTCACATTGCCCTCAATAGGAGGAACAATAAAATGTAAGACATGGAAAAGAGAAAGAAAACATATCAAAGTACCTCAATGACCGGAAGGATCTCCGGTACCATCGCTCTTAGAGGCATGATCCTCCTCCCTAGGTTCTCGTGATTTAGCAAATTCATCCCACTTGCTATTCAAAGACCGAACAAGCTTATGTGTCTCCAAAAGCATAGTAGAAAGTGCGGCGAGCTTATCATCGGTCCTAACTTGCCTAACATCCACCTCCTTCCTCCAAGCATCAATCTCTTTCATCCAAACTTGATCATAAGTAGCCACGGGAGTAGTAGCAATAATGGACCGTCGTGTCGTAGTACAACAACTCTCCTATCACCATTAGGCTCATGGACCTCACCATACGCATCCTCCTCCTCACTCTCGGTATCATCAAAGTCGGGATCGGAATCGACACGAAAATCTTTCGTCACCTCTCCATAAGAGAAAGGATCATCCTCCGGCCGAGGCAACTTCAAATAAGTATCATTATCGGAGCGCCAACAATAAAAGTATGTCCCTTCTACACTACGAGCCCGTAGCACATGACATTGTATCAAATTAGGGACATTCAAAAGGTAGCTATCCATCAAGGGTATCTCATCTTCCTCCACATTGATCTTCAAATGTTGCATTATAAAGGTCACCAAACCACCACCTCCAATTCTTTTTCCTTTCGTCGTACACAAATTCAAACAAGATTTCACAAAGAGATCAACCTAATCCGGTACACCCACACCGTCAAGAGTCATAGCCCACAAATTTAGCTTGCAAATGCACTCTCATCATCATCATCATCCATGTAGCATCAATTGGTGGACTCAAACTACTTTATTCAAAATCAAATGCACACATTAAAACATTAAAACCGGGTTGCCTCTCGTAAGCGTTGGTTTAACGTCCCGCACGACGCATGTTCAAGCTTAAGAACCAAGAATGGGGTCACACAGCACTACCCCTTCAATAGGAAAAATATTATTCAATTAACAGTGGAACATGTCAATGCCCTGTGGAGAAGATCATACAAGATAGAAAAAGATGTGGTTAAGACATTATAAAAAATTATAATAAAAAGAAACCATACACGACTCATAATCATATAAGCATGTACAACATACTCATCATGTCCTTTGAGTAATTCAAAAATAATCACGGAGTCATGGTATGTTTCTTTATGAAATTGGATCATCGTAATTAAGTTGTTGTTTTTCCCAACCCAATCAAAAGTGTCAACAAAATCCCATAAGATATCACCCAAGTCATCAGCCAAGGCTTCGTCATCAAGTTGCGGAGGTAAGTTAAAATCTAATTTGAGTTCACTATAAGACAAAGTGAAATCAAAGTCATTACTTTCTCCCTCATTTTGAGCACTCGCATCAAGAATAAGAGACATGGGGTAATCATTATTGGTCACAACATCACTTGGACTCAATTCCAGGCTCGGTGAGATGTCAAAGCAAGGATCAAGATTAAGAATAGAGGTGGTTATTTCTAATTGTCGAGAATTCTCCATCAAAAGATCAAGAACATCCCAATTTTCTTCGTGCCTTAAATAAAAGAACCCACCCTCACATTGTACTTGCACATCTATTTGAGTCTCTTGGTTGAAATTATAGTAATCCCCAACCCAAAATCCTTAACTCTTGCCTTGATATGGGTGATCTATCAAATACTCTTCTAGCCTTTCAAAGTAGTGATGAAGTAATTCATGCTCTTGTTGGGGGAAATGTGAAAACATTTTCTAAACTAAAACACACAAGACCCTTAATTAAAACAATATTTACAAGCCATATTACACAAACACTCAAAAAACAATTTCCTTCCCCGGCAACGGCGCCAAAATTTGGCTAGACTTGTCGTGAGTCTCCAAATTAGTATTTTTATCCACTACAAACTCAAACTAGTAGTAAGTGTAAGTAGGGGTCGATCCCACAAGGAAGGCGTTTGTTTATTGTGAGTTTATGCAACTAGTTCTAAGGTAACCAGTTTTGGGGGTTTGATATGTTGATATTCTAAGTCTACTAAAACTAGAATCAAATGAAATATAAAGACAATATAAATAATTGAAAATGTAGAACAAATACGAGAATGATTCTTGGACCAAGTAATTTCCACCAATAAGTTATGAATTGATCATTGACTCTTCTATTTCAATATTGAATACTTTGCTATGAAGTTGTTGACTTCTAATTCCACTTATGAATGATTATTAGTTACAAGCGTAGACAAATATTCCTTACAATATCGTCAACTTAGTCAAGCGCTCAATTGTATCGAGAATGTAGATTAAAGCGATGGAATTTAGCAAAGATAAACGAATGAAGAAAACAAGCGTTGCTTCACTTTAGTTCATACAAATTTAGTCTTTTATAACTCAACGATGATGAAAAGCATACGAATTGATTAATTATAATTACTAAAATGGAATAGATAAACAAACAAAAAATTCATTCATCTAATCTAGCAATGGTTAATTAACTAATGACAACTAGTTGATCATTCTAGGTGCATAATTAACAAACCAACAATAATGCAAACTAAATTTGATACTCTAATAATGAAATAGAAATAGAATAAGAGTCTTACAATTCAAACTAACTTGGCTTCAAAAACTTGTTCCAAGATGTAGAACTTAGCCTTCCATACAAAATAACTAAAACAATCTAGAAATTGTAAGTATTTTCTATGTATTATGATGATTAAAAGATGGAAGAAGATATATCTAATTAACAACCCCTCCTTTTATAGGTCTTCAAAGAGCATCTTTATAAAGCCAATAAAAGCCTCATAAAACCTCATAAAGTATGAGCATAATTGTCGAATAAAAGACGAATTAGAGTAATCGTCAAAATCCAATACTGAGCCGCGCCCCGCGGCTTTTTGCCGCGCACCACGGCTAGTAAAACATGCATATTTGCCGCGCCCCGCGGCCTTTTGCCACGCCCCGCGGCCTTTTGCCGCGCCTCGCTGCTCTTTTGAGTGACGCTTCCTCTTCTTCACTTGTTTCCGTATTTTGACCTTCATCTTTAGGCCTTGACTTGCTTCAAAATCAACACTCTCATGACTTCCTTAGCCCAATAACAACCTCTAAACAAGCCCTTCTCCACTCATAGCAAGAAATCAATCCAATTACCCCATTAAAACACACAAGTTCATTACAAAACCAACACTCAAGTCATAAGCACTAAAATCCTCAAGTATTCTTCTTAACCCATCATTTAATCATCAAAATAACCTTATTAAACCCTACTAAACTAGACTAATCACAATGTGTTGCATGTACTCGACATCCGAAGAAATCTCATATCCGGCTCACTACTTAATAAGGCTGGTGTTAAGTTGACTTTTGAATCTGATAAGCTTGTTCTCACAAAAAAAGGGAACTTTGTTGGAAAAGGTCTGTAATGCTGGTTTGTTTGTACTTGATGTTGAGACTATCAATAAGACTATTTCTGCTTCTTTTTACATTGCCGAGTCTGTTTCTTTATGGCATGCTAGATTAGGACATGTGAATGTGGCGTCTATTAAAAGACTAAAACAACAAAATTTGATTCCTAATTTTAGAAAATCCTGTTTTGATAAATGTGAAATATGTGTTGAGGCAAAACGTGCCAAAGCGTCATTTAATAAGTGTGTAGAACGGTCTACTAGTCTTCTAGAGTTGATTCATTCCGACCTAGGTGACTTTAAAAACTCTATGAGTAGAGGAGGCAAACATTACTATATCACTTTTGATGATGACTTCTCTAGTTATACACGTGTCTATTTGTTGAGTACAAAGGATAAAGCTGAAGAAAAATTTATGATCTTTAAAACTGAGGTTGAGAATCAATTAGATCTAAAACTCAAACGTGTCAGATCAGATAGAGATGAAGAATATGACGGTAAACCACTAAAAATATTTTGTGAGTCACATGGTATTATTAACGAGTTCACAGCACCATATATTCCACAACAAAATAGAATAGCTGAACGGAAAAATTAGTCACTTAAAAATATGATGAATGCGATGCTTTTAAGTTCTGGTATGCCTATCAATATGTGGGGTGAAGTCATTTTGTATGCTTGTCACATTCCAAATCGTGTTCCTCATAAGAAAACCGGTAAGACCCCTTATGAATTATGGAAAGGTTACCCACATAACCTTAACTATCTTAGAGAGTGGGGGTGTTTGGCTAATATTGGTCTACCTGAATTTCAAAGAAATAAAATTGGACCTAAACCGTGGATGCTATTTTTATTGGCCATGCCGCCAATAGTGCTGCGTATCGTTTGATTCTTAAAGACTCCTCACGTTTTGGACCCATTAAAGAGTCAAGAGATGTTGAATTTTCTTAGCATATTTCTCCTATGAAAATTGTAAACTCTTGCTTTCCTGTTGCATCTTGTTCTTCATGTCATAAGCATGCATCTACCAATGAAATTGTAGAACCTAGAAGAGGTAAACGTGTCAGAACCAATACTAGTTTTGGATTGATTTTTGTCACATCTTTGTTAACTGAGAACACGTGTCTAAAGGAACATGAGATTAACGTTTTCATACTTTAAGAGGACCCTAGAACATATGAAGAGGACATGCAATCAGTTGATTCATCTTTTTGCTTGAAGCTATCAATAGTGAAATTGATTCAATAATGAGTAATGATACATGGGTCTTGACCGAGCTTCCTAGGGGTTGTAAACTCTTAAGCAACAAATGTGTGTTTAAAAAGAAACTTAAGCCTTATGGGTCCATTGATAAATTCAAGGCTAGGTTGGTTTTTTGTGGAAACCGTTAAACCAAGGGTTTAAATTTCTTTGACACTTATTCTCCTGTAACAAAGGTAACCACTATTAGAGCATTGGTAGCACTTGCATCCATTCATAATCTTGTCATACATCAAATGGATGTTAAAACTGCAATTTTAAATGGTGATTTGCATGAGGAAATTTATACGAGACAACCCGAGGGATATGTTATCCCGGGACAAGAAGACAAGGTATGCAAATTAGTTAGGTCATTATATGGTCTAAAACAAGCACCAAAACAGTGGTATGATAAGTTTGACAAAACTATAACATCAAATGGTTTTGTGGTAAATGATTCTGATGTGGGTGACATGCTAATCTTTGGCACTAACATTAATGTCATAAATTAAACAAAGAACTTCTTGAGCTCACATTTTGATATGAAAGATATGGGTGAAGCTGATGTTATTTTTGGTATAAAAATCAGTAGGACTAAATCTGGGCTGTGTTTAAGTCAATCTCATTATGTTGAGAAAATTTTGAGAAAGTTCAATCAATATGATTGTAAAACACTACATACACCTTATGATTCTAGTATTCGCCTAATAAAGAATAATGGTAATAATGTGTCTCAAGAAGAATATGCTAAAGTAATTGGTAGTGTCATGTTTTTGATGAACTGCACTAGACCTAACATAGCTTACACCGTTAGTAGACTTAGTAGATACACTTATAACCCTGGTAGAGATCATTTGAATGCTTTGATAAGACTTTTGAGATACCTAAAAGGCACTATGAATTGGGGCCTACACTTTGACCAAACACCTTGTGTCTTGGAAGGATTCTGTGATGCTAATTGGGTATCGGGTAATGATGAGATTCACTCTACTAGTGGTTATGTGTTTACTCTTGCTGGTGGTGCTATTTCTTGGAAGTCGACTAAACAAACTTGTCTTGCTAAATCTACTATGGAATATGAGTTTATTTCTTTATCTTTGGCAGAAAGAAGAAGTTGAATGGCTAAAAGTCCTTCTAGCAGATATTCATTTGTGGGGAAAGCCGACTCCATCAGTTTCCATGCACTTTGATTCACAAGTTGCAATCGAGGTAGCTAATAATCAAGTGTATAACGGCAAAAAGAGACATATCCGCTTAAGACATGGAATTGTGAGAAATTTGATCAAAGATAATTTAATATCACTCGAGTATGTAAGATCTGAGAGGAATATTTCCGATCCTCTCACTAAAGGCCTCTGCAGAAAATTTGTGCTGGAGTCGGAATGGGTTTAAAGCCTGTAAAGGACAAACTTGTGATGGATACCCGTCTTAATTGTTTAAGTCAACGGGTCAAACAAAGTCACAAGGAACTCAAGTTGTTAAATACTACTTCCATTCCCATTTTGTGTAAAATGTAGTATTGTATGTGTTTTACTGTCATTTTGTAAGGATGAGCATTTGCCCTTAATGAGTTTATAGTCCCAAAAGGATGCTTTGTGACAGTCAAACTTGATGAAATCACCTATGTGAATATGAGGGTGCTTTTCCCTACCCCCAAGAGATTCTTGTGGCTTGGAATTTTTAGAGGCATTCATGACATAACATGAAATACAATATAGAGGGCACTTAGTCAATCCAAGTAAAAGATATTTACAAATGTTTTATTCATGATGAGCTCATGGATGTCGCAAGTTCTCACCCTAATTTGAGAATTCGTAAGTTCGCAATTGATCACAAACCAACTCCATTTGACGGTTAAAGGTTTTGATCCACCCAGAATGGCGGTCGAGACCAATTGTAAGTCACTAAACACTGGTTAAAGTCCACAAGACACCAGCCTTTTAACACCGAACCTCCCTTGCCATTTTCTTATTGTTTCTAAGTCTTCTTTTGAATCATGTGGGGGATTGTTAGATATTTGCTTCAAAAGAAGCCAGCCACTAGTATTTTTTCTTGTCCCATATTGACCATGAAATACAAGTTTTATGGGTTAATATATGACTCCTTACACTACACTATTAGGTGAGTGTGTGGTAAGTATCTAACAAACCACACGCACGCGTGCCTCGGCTCGGCTCGACTCGGGCTCGGGCTTTGGGCTTTGGGCTTTGGTAGAGCACATGTGGTCCGGGCTTGCTGACAGATTCTTTGTGTATTGCGTTACACAATCCTCTTGACAGTCGCTTTGCAGATTGGCGGGCTATATTCTTGACGGAGCCATTGCATGCCATGCACTTGGGCTGTGTAGTGTGCTTCAGCTGCCTATAAATACCAGCTCAATTTCACCATTTCAGACACAAAAACACAACTCACTTCTTCTCCTCTTCTACAAAATAATCTATTACATTTTCTGGTTATTACAAAAAAAATTCGTCATTTAAGTAAAATGAGTCATGACAACGTTTATGGTGGTTCTCATCTGCTCTCTCCCCTACACGGTGTTGGCAGCGGTTGTGTAATCATGGGGGGTCGAATGCCACTGAGCCCGTGTGTAGTAGACGGGGCATAAATAACTTTTGGACATTGATCTAAAGTCACGCCACAACAATCAGATAAGATGATTCCTCTTATGCTTACTGTTTTATATACTACCGCCATAACATAGATCAGGTTGAGGAATTTGGGATATATGAGTTGGAGAGCATCTTATTTGAAGTAAACCGTGGGTTGGTAAAAATTGATGGCTTTGAGAGTGATACTATGATTGGTGAGAAGCAACCACGATAAGATTGTTTTGAGGAGAGTGATATTTTCGAAGATTATTGGGAAAGAGAGAGTTTACAGAGATTTTATGTTAGTCTTTGATGAGACAGTTTTAGTACGTTTTAAGAGGGTCGAGTTAGTGAGGGGGTTCAAGTGCCAAAAGTGATGTTTTTATGAGCCGAATCGTGCAATGTTCGTCGGGTGGAGAGTTCATGTGTTGAAGGAAGTTTTGAAAATCCAGTTAAAAACAAATTCATGGCATTAAATGATCGAGCAAAGTGAAGTGGTGAAGCCTTAAAATGAAAATACAAGTGCAAAACGATGAATCAAAATCTTGTTTACACAAGGGGCAACTTCAACTTCAAGACACCGTATATAAAGTTAAAGAGCTCGCATCCATGCTAGACCAATTGGAGGTGAAAGTTTAATCTTTCTAGCTTTCGTTCCAACGACAAGTCATAAGTCAAATTCCGATAAAAACAAAGGAGATATGGCTTTCGCAAAATGACTAAGTTGTAATAAGCGACCCACGCGTGACACCTGCGCGAGCAACACGCGACAAGGCGCGAGAGGGTTGTATTAGAATCGAGAGCTTCATTCGTCTTCTTGCGTGTAATTCAGGACTTGTTGGTTACCTTATTTCACTCAGTTTATTTTGATGATTAGTATTTTTTTTTTTATTATTACTTAATTTCATAATCTCAAATACTAATTATTACTACATAAGCTTAATCTTTACCTTTTAGAAAGCACTTATGGAATATTTCAGAATAAAAAAATAATTATAATAGATCTAGTATGAGGAATTAATCATCTTTTGATTACTATTTACTTTCATTATCGTATCAATAGTGTTAGTAATTATTAATCTTGTGCTAGTTTAGATTATCGACTCAGTTTGCTTGAAGTAGCAACCTTTATCCGTTTAGATGATTCAGTTTATCCTTATTTGCATTTAGGATGAGATTAAAATACAATTGAATTATAACCGTGTGGTTATAACTATTATTTCTATCGGTTCCTTTAATCATAGTGAAATAAATTAATGTAGTTGATATAGTGAAATAAATTAATTTGATAGACATACGACTTTTCAGCGTGTCACTCTTGAGGTTAAATGACATGACATGATTTTAGTTCTTTAGGAAAACCCGTATTTGAGTGATTTCTTGAGAAAGTTTTGAGATTTTCCCGGCCTCTTATCAAGGATGATTCTCTTCTCCCCATGGATTGTAATATCCGCCATGTTGTGGACCCGTTGACCAACCTTTAACCTTGCGGAATCCCTAGGGGAGTTGGATTGGGGGAACTCCGTATTGTTTCAGCTAGACGTACTCGACCTAATAGACCTCACTCGACTGAGTGTTGGTGACATTCGACCGTATGCCCTCTATATTCGGTGTATCGCGGATCTGGACGTGTTAAAAATATAACGCGGAGGCTGCGACGTTAAATCACTTATTTTAGAAAACCTTTTCTTACTCTTCCCAAAAACCTAAACTTAACTCTCCTTTCTCTTCCCCAACCTTACCTCCTTGTATCCTATTGAATCTACCATCCAGTAGACCACCATGGGGGCGCATAGTCTAGTCAGGTAAGTAATTACCCTCATAATTATCATTAAGATTAGTGACCATAATTGTAATAGGAGTCGTATCATTGTTTTTAGATTTAGATTTATGGTCTTGTATGCTTGTATGTGACGGGTGATGGTTGCATGCGGAATTGCTACATGTAGGGTTTCTTACTCTGTACATTTATATGTTGATTGATTATGTTTGTTGTTGATGATGATTGTTGATGATGGCTATGTGATAACACCATAATTTACCAATTTTTAACCCGCATTTTGTCTCTTATTTGATATAATTAAGAATTCGAGTTAGCATTATTTACTTATTTTAGTATTAAATAGAATGTTAGATAATTAATTTTAATTAATAAAATTATACTCCTTCCGATCGACACAAATGGTAACATAGGGAAAATTGGAGTATTTAAGAAAATGTAGAAAAATGAGGGGTAAAAAGGGAAAAAAGTAGGTGAGCCATGTAATTGTGGGGTTGATAGGTGGGACATGCAATAACATTTTTTTAAATATCAAATGGGTATAAGGATAACTTGGTTATGTGGTGGGCCAAATAAGATATGTTACCTTTGGTGTGAACCGTCCGTTTTAGGTAAGTGTTACCATTGATCTGAATCGGATGAAGTATATTATTTGTGGATGTTGGTACTGTTTTTGTCCTTTTAATTTATAGTTACAAAGTCCGACTTTGAAAAGTGGGTCAAGACGGATGGGATCAAGAAGAACGAAAAGAAATGAAGATTTGGTTCATTAATCTTCCACCATACAGACCACTTGCATCCATTCAAATGAGGACATGGACCATTATGTTGCTGGCCTTTGCTCTTAATGTGGGTTTGGACAAATACAAAAAGAAGATGGAATTTTCTTTTGGATATCTGGCAATGGGGCTCGGAAAAGGGAAGAAAAGAAAGAGCCTTCATTTTTTGGTATTTGGGGAGAAAACAGGAAGAGGAAAGACGAGAAGCGGAAGAGAGCAAACAGTACGTAGATTAGTAGTAGGTTAGCAATGGTAGTTTTGTTCTTCAAAAATAAGTAAAAAATTCATCTTTTTCCTTTTATTCTTAGTCTAGATTTAGTCTATCATCTTAATGTACAACAATTGTATGAAAAACTTCTCATCTTATTCCTCTTTAGTTCAAGTTTGGTATAATTTTCTATCCTTCTTCTAATTTATATAAAGTTGTTATTTTTATTTATTTATGTAATTACTTAGTTAAAGTTCTATCTTTATTAGTTTTGTCATGTTTATTGTTATAATTATAGTAGTTGGGTATATGTTTAATGTTATTTATAAATGATTAGTGTGTAGTTAATCCTTCTAGGGTCCCGTTTTGTCTCATGACGGTTACGTTTCTATAGTAGGTTCCGATTTCACATGTTGTGGGTTAATAATGTTGGGTTTTTGGGCTATCAACGGAAGTTGGGTCGATCTTGGGTAACTTAGGCTATCAACGGGAGTTGTGTAACACCCGGAAATGTACCCTATTTTTCTAGTAGAAATATTTTACGAAATCTTTTCAGCAAATTTAAGTTTTAATTTATAATTTTATGTTCCGAGTCGAATTTAGAATTTCCGAGTTCGTATTTGGAATTTCTGGGAGATTTCCATGAAAATACCGTTTTAAGTCGAGTTTGACTTTTCTTGACTTTTGAGTCGAGTTTGACTTTTCTTGAATTTTAAGTCGTCTTTGACTTTTCTTGAATTTTAAGTCGTCTTTGACTTTTCTTGAATTTTAAGTCGTCTTTGACTTTCTTGATTCTGGAAACCGTCTTTGACTTTTTCCTTCATAACACAACTCACACAACTTCTTTCCTTAACCTAATTTTTCATTCAACACCAAATCAAACACAAAACCCTTCCTTCTTCCTTAAGAAACTTTCCCTCTTTGAATATCGATCTTAGAATTGACGTATCTTCTTCGTTACTTGCTAGAATTCACGTAAGTTCGTCTTAATCTTCCCCTCTTACCTTCATCTATCCGTATTGGTAATAAAATTACCGTCTTTCTCGCTTTTTAAATTATCCGTCTTTCTCAAGATGAATTTTATTCATCTTTTATCACCTATTTGTAGGTGGAGACTACTAGGAAAGCTTAGTAATCGATTAAAGACGCGTAAAGGTAACGGTGAAGGGTTACTCGGTATCACTTACGTGTTTTAATTGTTTATATGCTAGAAAATCGTATTAGATTACGATTAGGAAGATTAGGAACCATGCTATGATTAGTAAATGATGTTATGTGATGAATGTTGATGAATTATATTGATTGTTGATGATTATTTGAAGTGTATATGAGAATTGAAATGATTTGGAAATGAATTGGTTAAGTGTAAGAGGCTCTCGGGTGAACTGGGGTTCCCTGCCGGTCGACCGGCCGCCGGTCTGCCAACCGGCTGGGAACACTCCAGAAACACCTTTGAAAGTTTGGATTTTGTATGAAGGGGAGCTCTGTGCCGGTCGACCGGCCGCCGGTCGACTGACCGGCCCAGACCTCTTTTCTCTGTTTTTGGATTTTGCCTGTGTTCTGAGCCGGCCCACCGGCCGCCGGTCTGTTGCCCGGCCTGGAACACGGCTGTATATTTTTCCTACAATTTCTAAAACTCGTAATTTATAATAGTTCACATGATCGGTTTATCGTATAATTTTACGTAGAGTCTTATAATATTCATGTTTTGAATATATGATATCTCTTTCGCTTGTATCACATGTTTGTGACGGTTTTCGATATGTTTCCACTTTGAGTCGGTTTTTACAAATGAGTCGGTTTGAGCACTATTTTGTCTTGTGCTTTGTATTCTCATTCCCTTGGCTACCTTCCCGTTCGTAAGGCTGGAATGTCGGAACGGAGAGGTATCTTACTGCTTAAATGCATGTGTAGTGGGCATACGACGGCGTTGTTGGGAGTTGAACGCTATGCGTTGATCGACCCGGCCGTCAAATGTT